>LOEQ01002860.1:9747-32342 GCA_001685075.1 Bramus lutescens | reverse complement strand
ATTCACCAAGAAGCCTATCTAGCCTGGAAGCCAATTTTAGCCTGGCAGAGAGTATGCACTAAAAGAGCATTTTCCATCACGTGGCCTTGTGCCCTTGGGAAAAAAACAGTTCCCCCCACCCACCGGGCCTCCAATATGTTAGGAATATTCCTAAAACGAGCCTCTCCATTGACACAAATAAAACCAACCAAACCAAATTAAAAGATATCCAGGTTTAATTGGACATATGCACTCTCAAGTGGCCTGTGGGGAAAACGCAAAGCCAACATAACTACAGAAGAGAAAGAGGGAAGACCACGGGTCTTTATTTTCTGAGAGGCAGTTTAAATAGCCTGTGGGAGTGGTCTTGACCTTTCCTGGGGAAGGTTCAAGGTTTGGCAGGCTCCCTTGACCCTCCCTGGGGAGGGGTTAAGGTTTGTCAGGCTCAAGGGAGGGGGCTTCAAAAGATGGATACCTGGTGCTGGGATTACAAAAACAAAATGCAAGTAATTTTAATTCACATTCTAAAGCTTTCCATTCTCTGGAAAGTACAATAAATTATGTGAAATGTTTGAAAATGAACACTAGTTCATTTTTCTTATGGCTCTTGACATTTGAAATGGAAACACTGGTCTATAGCAGACTCAGTGACTGGCTTCATTAACAATTGACCTCCTCACCCTTCCAGCAAAGGTGACCTCTACTTCATATCCTAACAGACATATTTATCTAGTTCCAGGTGAAAGAGAAAACTGTTCTTCCTAGCTAATGTGTTGAAGGAGTTACTTTTGCTTGGGTGTTTCAGTCAGTTATTTTTTTTTTCTGTCTTTTCTGTTCAGTAAAGGAACAAAGTCTCTTCCAAACTGGAAATGCCATGTGTTTAGCAAGAATAAGATCATAATGATGCTAACATCCTAGTAAAACAAAAATGAAGCTTGTTGACTTGATAAATACCCTGCCTAGAGAGCTGCTTGGCACATTTCAGATTCCTGTTGAATAACTGTGGAATAATGAATTAATGAATGCTAAAATATTAACTGTGCCTCGGCACCATAGTACTTCTCTCTGTTCTGCCAGATGCTTCAAGTATATACTGGAGTTTTGAGCTCTGCTCATTGCAAAGCTCAGAGTCTTCCATTAGAAAGGAAATAACCATAAGGAGAGCATTGCTGCTGAGTTGCCTGTGCCGCCACAAAAGAGCTAAACTCAAGGAATTACTGGACTCAACTTTTACTAAAGAGCATGCTAGCAAGTATCTGTTATTCTTCCCATTTCAAATTCTAAAATCTGATCGGGAATGTATTATAAAACATCCTTAGACTGTCAGAAGGCTCTAAAACATACATAAAACATTCAGTGTGATCCACTTACCTGCAGTCCTTGCTTGCGCCTTTGTTCCTGGGTTTTACCATTGCATTGACATTATTTTATATTTTCAATCTCCTTTATGTTTGGATATGTGTGCCCGTATGTGTTTTAAGGTATGTTCATACATGTGAATATGCATGTGGAGGTCAGAGGTCAGCCTTGAGTGGAGTTCCCAAAAACCTGTCCACCTTGTTTCTTGAAACAGGCTCTCTTTCTTTATCCCAAGATTTTCAATTTAGCTAACTTGGCTGGCCAGAAAGTTCCAGAAATCCTCCTGTTTCAACTCCCAAGTGCTGGGAGTAACCACTCATTTCAGCTTTTTAAATGAATTCTGGCGATCAAATTCAAGTCCCTCTGTTACTATGTAAGCCATCTCCCAGGCTTTATATTAATGCCTTCTTTTAATTTGATTCTATTTAACTGCCCCACTCAAACTGCTATTTTATTTCTTCTGAGAGGAAATTTTCAGAAATGAGATTTCATTCCAGAGACAGCAAAGTCATCACTACTTGTTGGAGACTAGGAGTTACATAGACCCTGGAGTAGGAAGACAGACAGTCAGAGGGTGCATGGCTAGGTAACAAGCTCACAAATTTCCAAGAAGACTGGCCTTCCTGAGTTGAGACGAATGCCTGGCAGCTTAAAGAACAGGCTTTGAGGGTGTTTTGTCTCCCCCAAGCAGGTGCCCTGCTGATGAACTGGTTCAGCAAAGTCAAGGACATGTCGTAAAATAGTTCTGAGCCAACCAACCATCCAAGCTTTCTTATAAGAGACAAACTCTAAATTAGGCAAGAAAACCCCTGAAGCTTAAAAACCTCAGCCATGGAGAAAAGACTGGATTTTTCAGCTTCCCAGACCCCTTTTGCTTTGCAGAAAATCTTTTTCTCTATGAGCCTGTTGTTTGTGGGAGACTCTTCACCCTCAACAAACTCCTCTTTTCTACTGCCGATGCGCTTGTTGTCCTTGAGGTGTTCACTGATTACCTGCTGAGCGTCTGAATTTTCCTGCTTTTATACATTAACAGGCAGAGAAAATGACCTGGATCAGCCCTAGACTGTTATCACTTGTGTGGAAGCAGCCTACATACTACTTGTACAAATGGCAGTGATGGTACCACCTAGTGTGAAATGAGCCTTCCTTGCTCGGTTATTTACCAGGCAAAGTGATGACGTCATCACACAGTCCCCAGAAGGCCTGCCAGATCTGGGGCCGCCATGCTCTGATCCATCAAAGATAGTTTGAAAAACAACTCAGTCTAAAGTTGTAAACTTTCTTGAAATATTACAAGGTTTGCTTTAGATGTGTTTTGTAACTTGATTACGAGTTCTCAGATGTAGATGTTGAATTTTGCAATGGCTGTTGTGACATCAAAAGTTGGACACACCTGCATGTGTCTGGAGACTTTCATGGTGCTCTACTACAATTTCCTATAAACTTCCGGGCTCATAAAAGCACTAGACCCTGCCGACAACAGGAAGAAAGCCTGGGAACAGCGTTTATGGACCTTTTGATAGTCAAGTCCACTTCGGAACGACCAAGGTCTCATGCTATACCAGAGAAAGACACCTGAAGTGAAGAAACGATCAGGAGAAGTTTAGGAATAATTTGAGCAAAAGACAAAGTTTTCTAGTATGAGAAGCATATATTTCAGAGAATTTAGAGCTTCTAAGATAGTTTTTCTTGCTCATTGGTCTGGTTAAAGCTTACAAAAAACTTAATTAAGCCATTTGCAAGGAAGATTGTTAAGAGTTTCACAGTCTCCCAACACAGGAGGACAAGCTGTCAGATCATTGTGTTATTCTAGATTCCCTGTAAGTAGTATTATCTAAACAGGGATAGGGGTAGCCATAAACCTCACTTCAGGTATTTACACAGTATCGAATTTTATCACTTGTGTGGAAGCAGCCTATAAGCTTCTTGTACAAATGGTGGTGACAGTACCACTCCTAGTGATACTATAAATATAAAATACTTATATATTCCAGCATAAACATAAAAATAATATAAACTTTATAAAATATAGAATATAAATATATTTAGGAATTTAATAGTGATATGAAACTGAAGTGTCCGAGTTAACAAAGAATATAATTTTAAATAGATTTTTGGTTTTTGGAGATCCAATTACTTTTGTAAAGCTGCTTTCCAGTTCAATATTGCTATACCCATGAAGTCTCGGCTGACTAAACAAGACCCAACAAGACCAGAACAAGGATGGTGGCAACAGACATGCTAATGTGGAGGTAGGGAAGTATTGTGGCTCCCATCCCTAGGCGAGGAACTTCCGGTGAGTGAAGCTTGTGGAGAATGGAAGAGACAGTCTTCTTCGGGGTCATTCCTCGACTGTCTATTCAACACTAAGTGAGGAGCCCTCAAATAATAACATGCAAGTAACATCAAAAGGACTAAAACCATTCTAGACATGTATTTAGAGTTATATATCCTATATATAGCACAACAATTGAAGAAAGATAAGCCAGAGACCGTGAATTTGAGGTTATGGGAGGTGTTGGAGGAAAAAAGAGAAACAGAAAATGATGTAACTGTATTTTAATTTCAAAAAAATAAAAAAAATCTTAAAATTCAACTCTATTATTTTTCATATTCTTGATTATTAGAAAGAAGAGCATGGGATATATATTTTTACTATTTTATTCTAGGAATATTAGTGATAATTTTTTATATTATCGCTATTATCACTGATAGGAAATTTAAAGAAAATAAACAGAATCCTGACGTTCCCATGCTACTGAATGAATGCAGTTTATGCAAGTATATTTATGTACATATGCATGAGTTTAAGCTTAAGGAGAACTTTGTAGAGGACAATAGGAGCCACAGAAAATTAAGGCTAAGCTCAAATGAATTGATCAAGTTGCACTAAATGACTGAATACATTTCCCAATCAAACTGTGAACTTAATATATTAGTCATGCAACAAGACTATATTTTTGTTACCAGCAGAACACTGTAAAAGAAATCAAAATTACCCACAATAATAATGTAGTACACATTCAGAGTATTAGCAGTGTGTAGTGATAATAATATAGTTTTTAAAGGTATGATGCATAAAAATCTTCAAAATACAGTTTTTTTATATGCTGCTTTGTCCAATACATGTTATTCTATTTAATTCAAATGAGACATGACAAATTAATTTGTGATACACTATTTTGTACTGATTTACACTGTGCATCTTGTTTTTCTATTGGTGGATTTTTCAGTGAACGAAAGTGAAAAGGGGGAGGAAATGGGTCAGAACTAACTGCAAAGCTGAATCATGCTTCCCATGCCAATGAAGTAATGAAAACCCACACTGTTCCTTCAGTGGCAATAATGAATATAAATCATATAAATCGACAAAGGACTTCGAATGGCTATGAGGAGGAAGACATCCATTTCAAGAAAGAACCTTTTTCTGCCATCACAGATAGCTTTGTGGACCGGCTGACTGAGGAAGCCATGTAACAATTCATGCTAAGAGAAGACAATGGAAGACAGCACTCATGCACTATTATTTAAGGGTTTTGATGAAATCAAAGAAAAGCTGCATATTTTATTGATTGTGCATGCTCACCTCACTCTCTTCCCCCCCACCGCACTCTCTGATATATATGACTCATTTTAAGATGAACACAGTTAAAATAGATACAATGAATTTTATGCTGTAATAATGACATTTCTGGCATGATTTTTGTAATACTAGATAATATTTTGGATATGTGGTGATTTATATAAATATTTACGTTGTGGAATAAGAACTCATAATTATGGCTAAGTTATTTCAAAGAACATACTAAATTTTCACTTAAAGTGTTTAACTTTCAAACCTTAAATAGTACACCTAAATTACATACTGACTGAGAGTTTTAATGATGGTCACTAAGACCTACCTAAAATTTTCTAAAATCTTACATATCTCATTAAACTAAAACTCACATTTTGCATTTGTGTGTATTCAAAATGGATAATTGTAAGATGACCAACACAAAATATTTTATTTTTATTTCTCCTTTATCACAATATATTATCACAATGATAATATGTTTATATGTGAGAAGAAGAAAAAAACTGAATATGACCTGGTTGAAAAAATATTATATTAGTAGGTAAAGCTTTTTTCATATTATGCCTAAATGTCACCAAAATAAAATTATAACCATTATATTTAAGTTTAATAATACAATTATTTTCAAATTGTCTCTTAATAACAAAGCCAACTTGAGAATTCTTTTGTCATGTGCCTCGGGTGCCTTTTCATTCCAAAGTGGTTTTAAGCACCCAAGTAAATCTACAATGCTCACCTAGCTTGTAAGCTTTGCAGATAATGATGGGTAGGTAAAGAAATATTGGACAAAGGTACAGTCAACATTTAAAAAAGGTTTGATTTATGATAACTCAAAATATTCCAAAAAACAATGTCTAGACACTGACAAAAGGTCAATATTAATATTAAATAGAACTATTGTTAATAATGTAGAGCTGCTTGTTTAAAGAAATTAAATTAGAATAAAAAGAGAACATAAGGAAACTGCTGAAAAAATGAATCAGCTTTTATCAAAACAGGATTTGAACAATTATACTGAAATTCATGTAGTGTTCAGAATCACATTCTAGAAACAAATCTGACTATTATCCCAAATAGCATAATCACCTCATCTCTACTAAATACTCTATGATCTTTTCAAAAAAGATGGGCAAAGGGACTAATTCTCCGTAGTTATGCAAATCTCTCCTAGAATGAACACTATCAGTAATAGCCATAGGTCAGTTTATTTCAAGATAATATACCAGGTGCCCGCATTGTCAAACTACCTGCATTATAATTCTATTCCAGTTGCTGCTTTTAATTACTAGGTTCGTCTCAACAGGAAACAATCCCACAGAGAACTGAAACAATTTATTTTAAATACTATAAACAAGAGAGGCTCTGCTTCATGGATTTGAGAATCTGGATCATCCTGTGAGCTCACAGCATGCTAAGTCTACTGAACACATACTGTATTGATAACAGCAGACTCTCATTTCAAAGTGGTTTTCCCATGAAAGACCTTAAATGTAGATTAAAATGCCTTTGGTTCTATATCACTTTGTAAATATCATATTCTGCTGTCCTTATAATCAATTTCATGGGCATACAAATAGTTTGTACAAATCAAATATTCTCGTCGTGAATCCACTGAGCACGAACTTTAGCAAAAGCATTCATGCAAGACACAGCCCTGGATCAGCTTTCAAAATGATGAAAGGGTTTTAGAATAATGATGTCTACACTGTTCCTATACCACACACGGATGCACAACTCTTATCTGCTTAAGGAAGAACATGGGATCTCACCAAAGATGCTCAAATTACTCAACAGAGGAAATTTCTTTTATCACTGCCGGGAATAGGGTCTATAAAAAGGCAAGTACACGAGATTAAAAGAAGCACCAAGAAAAACAAACATCTCAGTGAACCAGCATGTGTCTCCATATGGAACATCTAAAATTCACAAGAAGAACATCTATAGAAAGCCTTAAGTGTTAGTCATGATTCTGCATGTTACACAACTGAGTCATTCAATGGTTGGTCACATGATATAAATAGGACAAAAGTATTAATAATTTACCAAAATTATACTGATTGTGAGTGATCTAGACTATATCTGAATTCAATATGTCTTCAGAGACTGACCAAGATATGTTCCATCATTTAGAAATTTGAGTAAAACATAAAAAAAATCATTCTTTGAAAAACTGGTTTAGCACAGAGTCAATTGTAGTTCACATCATGAAGCACTGAATGTTGGGAACCATCAGTGCTTTTGCTCCTTGGTCTCTGCAGTCCAGAAACCATCATCCACTGTCCCCAGAATATATAATTCTAATATCTCCAGTGTGGGAGTGTTACAGTTGTCTTCTTTATTTTTCATGGTGAAGTCAATGTCCAAATATGAAAATTAGAATAAGTATATTACTTTATAGTAAAATTTTATGTGTTCATAAAAGCATGACATTCAGATGATGTGAAGTATCCTTTGCTTCTCCATGTCCTAAGATTTCTTCTAGTGAAAGCCATAAGTTGTTCAGGCAAAATACTGAAACTTCTTTAGCAGAGCACCTCTCTTATGGAATATAGTAGATGGAAAAATTAGCTTTATATTACTTTAATAAGAAGAACTTCCTCCTGTGTACTTCTTTCTTTCTTTTTTATCTTATTGTCTTGTTGTGTTTTGTTTTTGAGACAAACTTTCTCTGTGTTGCTTTGGAGCCTGTCCAGGAACTAGCTCTTGTAGACCAGGCTGGTCTTGAACTCACAGATTCACCTGCCACTGCCTCGCGAGTGCTGGAATTAAAAGTGTGTGCCACCACTGCCCGGCTCCTGTGTACTTCTAATGAAACTTGTTCCTTAGTTTCTGTAACAATACAAATAGCCTTTTGCATATATGTTTTCAGAAAAATGACTAAGAGCAAAGGTATCCAGAAAATTTTGGAGTCAAACTACCGTTTGTATAAAGGTTTCAGATATTTGATTTATTGTTTATTCTCTGCCTACAAAGTGACCTTGTTTAGTAACTGAATTCTATGTTCAATATTCCATATAAACGTATCCAGAACTGGTAAACTTCCATGGCTGTAGATACTTGTTAATTTAACTAAATTCTGGGCAAGCATAAATATTTGACATCAGGGTCTTTTTGGCAGTGAAACACTAATCAATAGTAAATGATTAGTTTCTTAAGTGTTTGTGTGCACTGAGAGGCAGTATACTGTGGATGTTAACATGTGTGATTCAAGTGTCTCTGTTTGAATCACAGGTCTAACAATTCAATATATAGAGCCAGAGAATCTATAATGTTTTTACTACACTTTCTTACCTTCATGCAGGGCTAAAAATAACACAGACCATTCCTGTTGCTTTAAGAGAATCTTTAATGTTTTTACTACACTTTCTTACCTTCATGCAGGGCTAAAAATAACACAGACCCTTCATGTTGCTCTAAGAATTCAATAACAACACATTAGAAGTATTTAATACAAGCATTGGTATCCATGCATATATTCAAAACAAATATATACCATGTTTACGATGCTCATTTCAGAGTCTCCATTTCTGATATTTCATCTTCAGACAGACCATATATTTTCTTGATTGCCAACTTGTCTCAAGTATTAATATTTTTTTCAGGTGGAGTTTGGTGTCCAAGGCAAACTATGGTGGAATCTGCTCAATTACAGAGATATGAAAAATAACTCATGATAATCACTTAGATTATCAGTAGTAGGAAAAGAGATTAAGGTACCACTGGTATTTACAAACAAGGCTGAGCTAACCTGGTCGAATAACAGTAGTCCTATTTTACCCATTAAAAGAAAAAAAAATTAAAGGGTGTAGTCAAGATCAGTCAGACAATGTCAAAATCTCTTAAAGTGGACCTCAGTAGGAGGATGGTTCCCACAAGGAACATATTACTATGGCGTGAGTGAGAATTGTATAACAAATAAAAAAATGATACCTTAAGTCTATCTTTAGATGTTTATAGTTCATTATTTCCTGAAGGTCTTCTCTGCCTACTTTATCCATTATATTTTAAAAACTATTGCATCTAATGCTCACAAAATGCTTTTAGAATTAACACATCAACTGATATTTCATAATAGTCTACTATAATTTACTGCATTTTGTGCCATGAATTTTCCATATTTTGCATAAATTATCTTAGTTGAATTTAATCTCCAGTAAGAGTATCAATGCTAGGCTTAGACTTTTCACCTGTGAGGTAGGTGTATATATGGAATGAGAGAGGCAGCAACTGACTATCCAGATCGAATTATCACTGCAGATAGTAGCATTTAATCATCAAAATGTGGTAGAAGCTCAAAGAAGAAATACATTAATAGAAAAATCCAATGTATTAAAAGAGTAAGATGACAATCCTTCATTGAATATCTTAATACTGAGGTTCATATTCAAACAGAAAGTCCTGTGGCATGAATACTGAGTCACTGAAATCTAAGAGAACTTACTAAAGAGGATTATTAAATTATGTTGAAATTTTTACTGTATGCCTTATGTCACACTCTCCTATAACAGTACCTTTAATTTTAGAGTATGTCAGTACAAATCAATTGAATTATCTGTTTTTTTCTTTAGAACCTTTTCAGCTATCTTAACATAAATTTCATATTTTAAAAAAGTATAAGACAAAGGGGGAATATTCTAATTTTATACCACAAAGATGACTATGACCTATTTTAAATTATGAGTTACAGATAATTTTTAAATAAGCTTTTAGTTTGCATTTTATTAGTAGCCTAAAATGTTCCTTTTCTATAATCATCTTCTGAAATTTAGTATACTGCATTTCAGACCTTACAGATGAACTTTATATCATGGTTCAGTTTGATAGTATATGCAGGTGATGTCTTCAGCTACCACTTGATAAAATTTATAATTACTAATAAAATTGTTAGTCAAGCAAAAATGCTTGCATGCAATTACAAATTAAATGCAAATATCTACAAAATTCTATCACAAAGGCAATTTCATGCTCATTTTAAGAAATATTTTCCTTATTTACATTAACAGAAAAAGAGGCTTTTTTATTTTACTGACTTCAAAAGTGGTGAATTTTCATTAGAAGATAAGGAACTATCTTTATATTTCTCAATTAAGAAATCTGGACTTTTCTTCATTATATTGATATGGAATCTATTACCCTAATTGCAAACTAAAACTAAAGCAAAAGGAAAATTGAAACACCCAGTGCAGTCCCCAGCTCAGGGCTCCCCACTCAGTCAGACGAACATTACACTGACATCTCTTATCATTTTGACTGATGTTCCGTTTCTGTCTTAGAAGAAAAAAAAATTTCCTTCCACCATCATCTGTGTAAGCTAAAGCAGGCAAGAGATTGCTTTTGATTCTTTCTAATTATCAAAGCAACTTTTCCACTCTCATTACATGTCTTTAGTCTCTCCAATGAACTATGTTGCTTTAGCGATTTTGTATGTCAGTTAATGGCCTTTCTGTGACATGCATCTGTGTCACTCTTCCCTAGATCATTATGAGAAAGGGGGAAAAAGAAAATGATAAATGCATTTCTAGTACCATTTAGTCTCCAATTTACATTCTATTATCCATGTATTCATGTTATTACTTTTATACTCCAGTGCTTAGTCACAGAAATATTGCTTGGGTAATTTTGTCAGGTATAGAAACTGCTTTGAGAAAAGAATATGAAAATCATGGATCTACTGAACAAACACTCATAAAACTTTTGAACAGCAAAGAGAAGTTAATAAAGAAAATAAAATGCATTTGCGTCTTCATTTAAGTCATTTCAAACTTATAATATTCAAAAAGGTAGTAAAAGTTATAAGAATAAATAGATGAATAGAAAAATCCAGTGTTTTAAGAGATTAAAATGACAATTCTTAACTGAAAGCCTTAGTACCCAGGTTACTATCCAAGATAAAAGTACACCCTTTCTCAATAGTGTTACATCTTACCACTTACTAAAACTGAAACTGCCAAATGGACTGGATTTCTGAGCCAGTAGGAAATGTTTAAATCAGATCCTTATACAACTGTAGTCATTTCTCCCATTTAATGCATTTTGTGTAACAAATAATTTTCTGAAAATCTACATGAAATGAAGAGTCAAATGCTGATCTTCTGTGCCCAAGAAGCATTGATAATAGTGATAGAAAGTTAGTATCATAACATACATAGTTTTTGCCCAAAAGCCAATCTAATTTTCCCCAGAACCCAATCAAGAAGTGGCCTTCCCTTCTAAAGGAACAAAGGATGAACCTCCTTTTTAGTCTCATCAGAACGGTTATATACCTAGGTAAAGCTGTTATAATCTTAGGTAATATGACCCGAAAGGGAAGCTAACCACAGGCTCAGGAAACATAAAACACATACAACACAACAGGTTGTGAAGCAATTCTACATGTTCAGGGGACTTTTGATCAGTCTCGGAAATAAAATCAGGATATATCTCCAAATTCTATTAAAGGTTAAATGATTGTCGTCTCCCTGAATGGACACAGGACAAGAGGATGGGACAAGAAAGGCCATGATAGACCCGCAGAAGAAATGAAAGAATGTTCAATAAGTTCAGGCATACATTACTTCAAACATACTCTACATTCTTGTTCATTTCCAGTTAGTTGTTATTTAAAGACAACATCAGAGGCTGGGGAGGTGGCTCATTGGTACTTGCTGCACAGTATGAGTACTTGACTTGGCACAGGCACATATAAACACTAGGCGGGGCAGATCATCTGTGTGTGGTAGGAGACAGGGAGAGGGGTGAAAAGGCAGAGACAGAGGGATGTTGGGATAGCCAGCAAAACTTTCTGGAATGAGAAGATCCAGGTTCAGAGAGACTGAATGTGGGTAATGTCTGAAACAGTATGAGAGGAGAGAAATAAAGAAAAACACTTGATGTCAACCCTTGGCCTCCACATGCATGTCTATGGGTGAGTACAACCTTACATATGCACATACTGTAAACACACACACACACAGACACACCCCACACACCCTTAACATACACACCCTAAAACACACACCACACACCCTAAACACACACACAAACACACAGTGAGAGAGAGAGAGAGGGAGAGAGAGAGAGAAATTTACAAACTATCTCTTTGTATAACTCTTGACATAAATCCATAAAATAAAGTGTGTGATTCTCGACTTGTATCCCTTAGCTTTCCATGTTTAACACAGTTACCTATTATAGTAGTATTAGTAGTAGCCAAAGAATTCTGAACTAGTGAGCTTGACTTCTTCCCTGAGGGGTCTGGAAGCTCCCCTCAATGAAAAGACCAAGTCTGTATGTAGAGCAAGCACTTCCAGAGAGAACAGAGATAAAAAAGGGAATGTTTTCAGGGAGTTTCAATTCATAGTTGAATATTTTCTAGAAGTTTATTCCAAATTTCTTTTATATTTATCTATAGGTAGAATTTAACATAAACAACCTTGTTTTTTGAGACTCACCCACGTACATTATTGTAATCAAAGTATGTTTACCATAGTCATACTTAAGAATTAAACATATGAGTTAGATTTAAGATACTAATTTATTATGGTAAAACTCAATTTCTTAATAGAAGTGATTTACTATCTTAATATTATCTTACACTTTATTTTTTGAAAATGAAATATGTGATATGTATGTATGTAGATAATTACCCAGGGAGAGTGTCTCCAAGTTAGGTTTTGTATTCTATATTTTCATTACCCATCTCATATATAATTTCAAAAGTCGTCCTTTGAGTTAAAATGTAGCGCTTTTCCATTTTATTACATTCAAAGAAACATTTTAAAACATTCCATAAACTGTCATGTGTTTATGAAGACCAACTTGTATCTTCACATATATAGTATTCCCACCCCATCAACATATATTTCAGCAGAATTTTTCAACTCAGCTTTGTATATGAGGCTGACTTCCCATTAAGGTTGCTACACTACTTGTTTGAGCTGGCTTTAGTGTATCAGTAAACTCATACTTCAGCTGTTCAAGCGGCCACTTAGCAGTCAGCCACAACAAACACAATCCTGGCAGCCCTAATGTGTCTCTGCCTATAATTCAGATGCTTTTTGCAAAGAGTTTACATGTAGACCACGTCGCTCTTAGAAAGCTCAATGTGAGTATTTTAAACAGAAAACTTATTAACCACACAGTACTGCAAATTAAATCATTATAAGTAGTTGCTCCAAATAGTGCAAGAACACAGAGTGTGGCAATGCATTATAATGCGAAAATGTCTCTAACATTTCCTAGAAATACAACAATGCTATAGTAAACGATAATATTCTGTCAATAGGCACTAAACATTCATTCAATCAAATATTGTACCATTTACATACAAGAAAAATAATTTTCTTTCTAATGTAAATAAATTACAGAGGACAAACTATGGGGTGCATATGGGACAGCTGGATGCTCTCATTGTCACTTGCTTTAACTGCATTTGACAGACAGTATAACTTAGAACCATTAGAGATAACATACCTACTCAAAAGCTCCCACTGTTTATCTCATCAAACACTCTCAGTAGCTTTTGGTTGTTTGCTTTTTGATGCATAGCTGTTCTTTCTCAGTTGGCCTCTAACTCACTCCGAAGCTGACGATAACTACGAATTCCTAATCTGCTGCCTCCACCACCCAAGGGCTGGGATCAGTGGTGTGAACCACCAAACACAGTTTATTCATTGCTGGGAGATCAAACCTACAGCTTTGTGTATGGTGTACAAACAGGCTACCAGCTGAGGTCATTCTGTGCGATGGTGGAACAACAAATAGAGCTTGGTGAATTCACAGCAAAGTTCATATCACTCTAGAACATGTAAATGTTGACAACTGAAAAATGCCTGTGCAAAGCAATATGCTGTAGAATATTTTTAACTATAAAATTAGAAATGTAGAGTAGAAACAGGATAATGAGTCCAAGAAGACTAAGCCACACTATTTTCAAAATGGAAATAGAATAATATATAACTAGAAATGGTAATACTTGTAGAATCAAGAATACTACATAAAAATTGCTTAAAATATTACATTGAAAATAAAATGTCCCTTCAACATTATCTAAATTTTCTAATTACATAAATATTACATGAACACATCAGAAGAAAGGCACATAAATTATTTGATCTCTTTTAGAATACATAATTACTAAATAAGATACTGATCTTATAGTTTATCATATATTTTTTCAAGGAGAGCTGAGTAAATATTGGATCTTAAGATGGTACTACATATTCTAGCTTCCATTTGAAGATACTAATGTATCAGATCTAAAAAAATCTTTTGAGATTAATAATTGTTCAGTAACTTTAAGGTATATAAGGCTTTTTATAAGAGCACTATAAAATGTAACATAATCATATATCATTCAGTCTAAATAATTAAAATTCAGTGATCTCAAATTTTGGGTCTAATAAGCAATCATCATTTTGAATTATAAAATTCAAAACTGATACAAAACATAAAAATTAAATGTTCAAATGACGTATACAGCTACCAACACGCAAGCTGATTCCTCCATGCTACTTGGTTGTTGTCTTCAGGTACCTACAACAAGCCCATGGCTTTTATTCAGGAATACTTTTCCTCATGATTTTATCTTCACAGCCAGTATGCCACATGGTAAAAAATGATGCTTCCAAGCACACTTCCTCTGACTCTTGATTTCACCTTCCACGAAGGCTTACAATCTAAAACATGAACTTCCTCAATTTTACATTTGGCTCAGACTGGGACCAGGTGATATTATGCTTCCGCATTTAGGATGCTGTTTGACTTAGACAAGAATAAAATAAACAATAATATTGTTTCAAATGTGGCTACATTTTCAGACTACCAGACATACCACTCTTCATTTAAAATAACAGTCTGAAGAATGAGGCCTGTTGCTTGAGTTCTCAATGTCTTAATCCATTTCAAATAATTCTGTTACTGCAGGTATGAAAACATTAATAAGGCCTGAGAAATGTTACACAAGAGTAGTATTTAATTCATTGGCATCAAAACACTGTGAAGGTTCTCATGCATAAAGAGATGAGTTTAAGCCTGTGTATTCCTACCAATCCTTTCATTTGCAACACGATGCTCGTTCTGCCCACCTTTCACCATGAGAATATACAGATGCAGCCAGCATACACTGGAGCCATCTCAAATATTTCAGAGTTGCTCAGTATGCTCTGCAGTGCTTTGCATTTTTTAAGTGTATGCTAAATATGCTTCTCTAATATGCTCGGTTTTGAAATATTTCAGTGGAAAGCAAGATTTAAAGGTCACTGCTTACTCTTCTAAGATAAGCTGTTTCCTACTTAGTAATAACATCCCAATATGCAGGGACTCGGCATGCACAAATTCTTTAAAATCTAAGTGATCACAAAGAATATGTTTTCCGGAACACTTGACTATATAAGGTTGAAGGTGCTTGCATTAGGTAGACAAGACAATTGTTGTTGTCATTTTGAACAGATGCTTATAAGGAAGGAGGTAACTTCTTGTTTCATTGTCTAACACCCACACATGCTGTTCTCCAAATCTCATCACCAACATATATGACTCTCTGAATTATACCCACAGTTATAATTTAAATACATAGTGATGCATAGAATTGTTCCACTAAGAAAACTCGTTTTTGAAGATAAAAATACCACTTTAAATACAGCAGTTCAAAGCCCAGTACATAATTAAATACATATGATGGGTTTTACTGAGTGCTTAATGCATGTAAAATTTCCTTTGACAATTCAAGTTTAAACTCACTTTAGTTCTTATAAATCTTGCAAGAGTATAATTGACTTAACATTTTCTCCCTAAAAAGCTAATATATTACTTTTATTTCTATCTGGATTTTCATATAAATGAGAATAAAATGCTACCCAGTAAGAGATCAACAGAAGCGTGTTGGAAAAGCCAGATGCAGTTTTTTTCCCTTTTCTCTGTAGTCTTTTGTGTAACATTTTAGTGGTTTTGAATATGATTCATTAAAGCCAACATAGCAAATAAGGTAAAATTAATTTGAGATCTGAAAATATTGAGATAGGAATCAGCAAAGAGAATGCTCCAGGCAAAAATAGCAATTTTTTCCTCTAGAGATTATGAAACCAATTTTCTACATGCCAAAGATATAAGGAAATGCAAGTCCAGAATGATCTAGATAAAGGAACATTTTTCTATAATATTCATATCACTGTTCTATTTTCCTTGCTCTTAACTTATGACTTTTCTAAAAAACTGGAGTCAACCAGAGAGACAACTAAAGTGATGCCAGAAAACCTCTTCTCTGGTTCTTCCGTCACTCCATAAACTTCGATTATCTCCCACTAGTCTCTTTATGACTCACTTTACTCTAAAATCAGAGCATAAAACTACATTACCCACAAGATGTCAAGAATTCTAAACCTCTGCTCCTGGCTTCAATGCAAGGCACACAGAAAAGCTGAATGTCTCATCTTACATCTATAATCCTTTTGAAGCCTAAGAAACTATGTGCACTTACATATGAAGTGATACAATAGCAGGTCTGCTAGATTTACCCATAATTCTTACTAGAATCCATGGTCTACAGAACTATGTAAGCTTTAATTTAGAGTCTTTATTGATGCTGACATAAGCCATTTCTTTTTGTGAGCCTACTTTGGCTAAACTGATTTCTTGACTTGAGCCCTGTATCGAAGCTGCAGTGTTCTTTTTTAACGAATCCATCTACTGAACTCCGCTTTGTGATCCATTCTCAACTATCAAGTTTATGTCTCTAGACTGAATATAACAGAGTATTTCAGTTAGGCTCAAACTATATGTTACATACCTTGTATGTGTGCATGTATGTATGTATGTTTCTATGTATGATCTTATATTTCATGATGCTTAGGAAAATGAAAATTTTTGTGTATACACCTAGCTATCAAGAGGTGCTTGGTATGTGAATATTCTGATTACTATGTATAATTTGAGCTATTGACTTAAAATTTTGTGCTAAAAATACATTTTTCAAAACAGTCTATGATTTGGGATGATGTTTTTTTTCCAGTGGTCAACCACAGAAGCTAAACATAACAAGGAAACCTGGTCCGCGTACGTAGAGACAGAGTACAGGAGGGGTCAATACATGCTGGGACATCAATCACACCCCCTTTACATTTGCCTTTTACCTGGAGGGAGAAACAACAACAATGAACAAAGATCTCCATTTCAGAATTATGAGAAGGACTTTGTGTTACCCTCCAAAAACAGTTTCATCAAGATAACCCATGATCTGACAGGCACTTAATTCATAAACAAAATCATTCCTGTGTATAAATCATCTTATTTTAAAGCATGTCAATATCCTTACCCAATAATATAATTGTGACTTACTCCTTCAACATACTGACTCTTACTTTACTACTTTACTTCAAAAGTATCTTTGATTTCATAATTAAGACATGACCAGTTCCTTAATCTGTTGACCATCTGAAAAAGCAAAAATATGCAGAGAAGTACACAAAGGTAATTCTGCAATTAACTAAACCGGTCATTTTTAACTGACTTTGTTTTATTTACTTGATAGATAATGAATCAATATAATGTTTTACTAGGGAAATTGCATATTAAAGAATGATAATGTTTTATGAAAAGTATTTGCTCTATGTATATGGTAAGTATATATGTAGTATATATTTACAAACATGTGGTTATGTTCTAATGTCTTATTGGAGAATAGAAGTTATCCATGCATATATTTAATGATATAAATACATTGTGATGTCAGAGTCTGAAGAATGATAAGTTAAGCAAGCATTGTGTAGTGATAAGACTTTGGAAAATCTCCCCCACACTGTCTGTAAATACACACACATACTTTGTCCATTTGAATAGAAAAGCTTACATAAATACCTGCATACAGAGATAGGAAAAAATCTGTGCACTGAAAAAGAGATTAATTAATATTCTCACAGTATATATAACCTTTTATTGGAAGAATGCTAGTGGGTATTGTTTTGTTTATTTCTACTACTGAGGAAACAATAAACTTAGTAACAAATTTTATGATTCAAAGAAAATAAAGAGCACAGAATCTCCAAACTTGAGTCGTTCTTTTTCTCATACTGAGAAGTATCTGAGCTTTAAATGTTTAAGACAAATAGATGTCCTTACTAAGACTACAATAACAATGACCTACACTTTATGATGACCCTCAGTTGACCACTTAAGTATAAATAAACTCAAGTATGTTTCCAGTTATGTTGCACCCCATGACAGGAAATTATTTTTTATATATCAATTTAGGCCTGGGCAACAGATTTGATTACCCTTAAACCATCATCTAAGTTTTCCAGCCAATATTTTTCAATTTTTAAATTCTAAATATAGTTTTAATTCAATTTTATAAGGCAATAAATCCCATAGGTTGATTATATGCTGCAAACAGAAATTCTAAATTTGCTATGTTTTAATTGAGAGTGTGTAATTGCACCAAGTATTTTAGGCAAGGTGAAAGGAAATTCTCCTCTAGATGCTTTTTTAGTTCTCAATTGCTTCCCCCTCTTGTTTCCAGAGTCAGTGACCCAACCTAGTATTTTCATGTGAGTTTGTTCACGTCTTCCTTTATTTTGGAAAGGTGACTTAAACCTTGAGAAAGAGAAATTCTTGTGTATCTAAGCTGAAGCTTCTCCAGGGACCAGAAAGAATTCCTGCGGATTTTCCAAGCACTTTACAGCAGAAGAATAGTTTTATATATTATAAATCACTGACAATATTGAGGAACTAATGTGGGGAATGTTAGAAATTATCAATTACTTTCATTGCACAATCAAGTTATAGATTATTAGAAAAAAAACACCCTATTGCAGTGGTTCTCAAACTGTGGGTCACAGTCCCTTTGAGGGTCAAATGACCTTCTCATAAGGGTCACATATAAGATATTCTGCATATCAAATATTTATGCTGTGGTTCATAACAGCAACAAAATTGCAATTACAAAACAGCAACAAAATAATATTATAGTTGAGGTTACCACAACATAATGAATTGTATTAAAGGGTTACAGCATTAGGATGTTTTAAAACCACTGCCCTATAGATTATTTCTGCACTTATTACGAGTCTATTGATCCTAAAAGTGATTTTTCCCCATATACTAGCTTTTGTGTTATCTATTTACATAGGTAAAAATGTAACAAGACTGTTTCAGCCCTGTAATGATAAAATGTCCCAACACTCTTGCTGTTTCTGTAGGAGCATATTTAAGAAGTTCAGCAGCAGTATGATGATACACAGTCATGGATGAAACAACCGATCTGTAAAACTATCAGAAAAAAAGTTACTAATGTAATAATTAGATGTGCAAACCAGGCTACAAACTCACAAAAAGAATTTCTGAATACTGTACTAAATGTGCAAGATGTCTTAAGTATTTTCTATCAGTTTGTTTGTTGTTTACAAAGAACATAATCTCCCTCTTGTGTAAATCCATTAATTATTTCATTCCCAGAGTTTAAGAAATTAGTGTGGGCACCTCTGCCAGGACCTGGTGGTTTCCCCTACAGATGTTGTAGTGGTTGAAACTCAGATAAATACTACAATAGTTTTTGTCACACAAGTGCATGTGTTGGAAACAGCCTACAGCATGACAGTATAAAGACATGATACACTTAGAAGGTGAAGAGGCCACAAGGGCTCTGGCTTTGTGGCCTAATTACCAATGATGACCTTCTTGTCCAGTCTCTGGACAAGACTGTCTTCATCATCTCACTCTGGAAAGACATTGGCAGGACTCTGCCTCGGCCAGTCTCTGATTTCCCAGTCATCAGAATTGTGAACTAAGGCATTCCTCTTCATTACTATAACAAGCTTCCAGTATTTGGTAGAGCACCGGGAGACTAAGACAATAGCTATGCAAAAATCATTTGTAAAGAAATGTTTCATCATAGAAAAGAAAGCCATACAAAAAAGCCTTCACATACTTTATTTTGCCAAAAAAAAAATTACAGTTGCATCCTAAGAAGGTAGCACATCCTAAGAAGGTAGCACTTTAAAGGAGCTGCAGAAAGCAGCTCTGTGGCAGTGAGTGGAGCATTAGTGGTATAGGAGGTCCTTCTGTATTTGTGTTACTTTCATTGGTTGAATAAAGAAACTGCTTTGGCCTTTTGATAAGGCAGAACTTAGATAGGCGTGGAAGATAGAACTGGACTGTGGGAAGAAAGGCAGTGTGGCAGAGGCCATGATTCTCCTGCATGAGACTGACGCTGGTTAGAATCTTTCCCGTTAAGTCACGACCTCGTGGTGAACACAGTGTAATAGAAATGGGTTAGATCAAGATGTAAGAGTCGGTCAATAATTAGAAATTAGAGCTAATGGTAAGGCAGTAATTTAATTAATACAGTTTCTGTGTGGTTATTTCAGGGGTTAAGCTAGCGGGGCAGCCGAGATGAAAGGCAGGCCTCCCTCCTTCAACACCTTAGTGGTAGGAGAAAGGTTACAGGGCCCCATGGCAGGTGGACCCGTTGAGCACTTTCCATTCCACTGAGGCACTTGATCTTAATGATACTCCTGTTTCAGACTTCAGGGTGAAAATGAAGGTGGCACACAGGGACTCACTAGAGCAAAGAAATATAATTTACACTAGGTTTAAAATCTACCATGGGACTAATTGCTATGAACACAATTAATTGCCTAAAACAAAAAGAAAGAAAATAGCACCAGGGATATTTAAAGCCACGGTTGCCACCATAAACAAATCCTATACTACTGTATAAGTCTATAATTCAGGTTGCTGTGTGACAATTCAGGTCAAGGTCTCTTGTCTCTGAAAATATAAACCCAGGCACTGTATCAATTTATTTTTTATCTTATAGCTTACACATTTTTAAAAGATTACCAGTTTGGATCTGTCTGTTCACATAACAGAGGAACTGTATGATAAACTGGTATTTGATACTAACTCCCAAATAACGCATCCCTGAAGCAAACAGTTTTGATCAAATGGATCACAAGGCTCAACCTGAGTGTTTTTAAAGATTAAAAAGGAAATGTGCTTTGGCTGCAGGCAGTGTTTTAGAGGAGCAGCCTTCAGCTGAACTGTATGCTTTTTCTATGTGTTCATTATCAGTGGTCTATGGACGAAGAGCAGAATTTTTGCTAAAGCTCTCCCCAGTTCCATTTTCCTCTAACAGATGCTGTGAAACTGCTCCTAGTCCCACGGCTAGATGTGTGTGCCCTTCTGATTTGCTTCTATCAGAAATGCTTTCTGTTATCTCAGTAGGACCTGTCTATGATTCTGCCGGATAAACCCAAACAATTCTTACCAACGAAATACACATCTCACCTGAAAATCCATTGTGAAGATTTTTCAATCTTTATGACAGGTAATGCATATTGCTTAGCCTTTCGTTGATTTGTTTTAACATGTTCTTATGTTATATCTGGGTGAAAGACAGTCCAACAAACCCTCATTTTAAAGCAAAGCTAAGTAAGTGGATTGGCTCAGAGAACACCAGACACAGGGAATGTTTCTACTATAGACATTATTGAAGATATGTTTGAAAATTCCAATAACATTTCTGTGGACTTGTTTTGTTTGGGTGACTTTTTTTTGAGGAAATGTAGAACTATCCCCCTTTTATTCCTCTTTAGTAATGTTAATTTACAAATTTCTTTTCACATGCATTAATTCAAGCACTACTTGAAACATTAATAGACAAGACACTGAGAATGTGGCCATTGGAGACATAGCCCAAATATGTAGATGAAAATAAACCTGCAATGCACGCCCACGGTGAAGGGAGTACAATGACTGAAGAGGGAATGTCACCAGAAGATTACAGTTATCAGCTCAACTGGTTAGCTGACCTGAATGCCCTAACAGACATATAGTAGTTGCTTTATTACTTTATCTTGAAATAGCTTATTTTGTTTATAATAGGCTGTCTCACACATGATCTTACTTAGTTTTGGCTTTTAATGTTGTCTTTTAAAAAAAAATCTCAAAAGTCTAACTTTTCTATAGTCTCAGAGACTATAGGAGGTAAGAGAAATGGCGTACTATATAGCAGTAATATTTATAGTGATGCCTTTTAAAATGCCATTTGAGTTTTAAGTTAAAAGATTTTTCTCCCAACTAACATATTTACAGTATATAATATTATGTAACACACATGGAGAGATTTTACTCTGATTTCCAGTATATTTTCTATAACTTCCAAATAAAACTGTGGAATACAAATATAGTACTTCTGTTGCTCAAGAAATTCAAAGTTCTTTTCTACCTAACCACATCAAAAATGGTCTTAGAGGGTATGTGTTTAATGGATGCTCAGAACCTGAAAGAAGTCTATAAGTCACTTTCTACAGCAGATTGTAATGTGTATCTTATTTAACAAGAATGTTGCAAAAATATATTTTGCCTTTTGACTATCACTCAGGGTAAGAGGAAAGCAAGCTGTGTTGTCATCGATTCTCCCTAAAATGGTAATAAATGCATGTAATGGAAATGAGTCTTCCTGCTATTTTTTATTTGTCACAAAGCATTTATTGTAGGAGATTCAAAATAATTCCTTGTGGTTTATAACAAAGATCATCCTATTCTGTTGGAAAATCAGGTAATATCTGCGGGAAATGAAAATGCAGCATCCAAGGGCCTGTGGCTGGAAAGCTGATTTCCTACTGCACATTATTCTTTGGTGGATAAATGCAGAAGCAAGCACTAGAGAAATGGGCCAGCCTGCTTAATAGATCACACACACACA
>LOEQ01002859.1:134546-151362 GCA_001685075.1 Bramus lutescens | reverse complement strand
CGCCACAATAAATACAATTCTAAATACAAATTTTAAACTTTAAAGAAACACTGAATGCCAAAACATTTATTATGCACCAAGTGTAAGACTCGGAGCTAGAATCCTGCCACATCTAGTTTATACATTGTGCGTCTCCTGTATACTGGATATCATAGCATGTTTTACATATAACAAAGTTATTGTCTTAAGGAGGTGCCTGTTGCTTGATCATATAATAAGGAAGAATATGAGAATCATCTGAGACAACAGAAAAGAAATTAGAAGAAAATGAAGAGAATTCCCTGAGCAATCAATAGCACCGCTAATTAGAGCATCAACAATGGGAAAAGGTGGAAAATGGTGTATTTAGAAAAGTTTTAAGGAGTATATGGGTTTAGCCTTAACCTTTGAAGAATGAACAAGATTTGAGCAGAGAGCTAAAGAGAAGCATCCCAGTAGGAAAACTAAAGCTCAGCCAAGATTGGAGATGGAAAAAAAAGAAAAGAAAAGATGTATCTGTGGTTTTCTGCTTCAAGGACTAATGATCCAAGTTTGGAACCGTGTCAACATCTCTATCCAGAGGAATTTGGTCCATATCCTGAAGACAACAGAGAACAACTGAAAGGTTTTGCGAGCAGAAGAGCAGAACCAAAGCTCTCCTTTATAGGGTGGATCTGAGGACAGCACCAAGAGTGTTTGGGAGAGAGCTGGGGGCACACTGAGCCCGGAAAGGTTCAGCTCTAACAGCCTGGGCTGCGGAAGACAGACCAACAGCTTGTCATGTGGATAGATAAAAGCAAGCAGAAGTGGTGTGATAGAGGGAGATTGCCAGTAATAGCTGAGTGCTTAGATCTGAGAAGATTGGTGGAGATAAAGGTTTATAACATTCTGCCTATTTGAATCATGATATGTTTTCCTTAAACAATTTGCTCACTGAAAGCCCAGCTAGAAAGAATCCTCCTTGCCACCCTCTAGGGACTGAGTCATGGGACTCACAGCCCAATCAGGCAGCCAAGCCTGTCCTCACTGACAATAAGAAGCTGTATACATGTTACTTTCCCGTGTAAACACAGGTCTAGAGGGGCCCAGAACACTTTCTGTTCAGTCCAATCTCTGCCAGCCTTTCTCCACAACTTAAACACAACTACTTTATGACCTCCTGGGAATATCCAGGTCCAGTTAAGCTGAGGAATGGCAAGAGGGATGGGTCATGTTTATTCTAGAATACGTTCTTGCCAACACTCTTGTTTCTTTTAGCTCACTCTAGTTTCTAAGTTCTTGTGTCTCTGAACAATTCAATTTGTGTGGTTAATTGTTGTGGTTCTCATTCTGAACCTGTCACGCCATCCTGGGATGTCAGCTGGCTCTTCTGTTCTCTATTAATTGGTCTGTCTATCCCATTTCACTTTCACCCATATGGAACTTATTCTTTGTGAAAGTGTCTTGTTTACATTCTCTTTATCTACGGGATGCTTGTCTGTATATCTTATCCACTCATCCACTGATCAATCACATCTGTTTCGCTCCATGTTCTTTGGTCTCTGAGTACTGCTAGGCAGAGTTCCTTGACATACCTCCTCTGCCCGGTCTTCCTTGGGCTCAGAACTTGCAAAGCCAAGGGAGCTGGCTTAACAGGTGGTGGTTAGCAACCCACACTCACCTTTTAGTGCCCTTCTCCTTCCAACTTGATGTCATGTGTTTGTTTCTCTGGTTTTAATCTTATCAACAGGTTTATGTTAGAATAAGAATGAGTTCATTTATTGGTTCTACATTTGCTACCTCTGGAGCTAATTGCATGGTCAGCCATACATTTCCTCATTCATAAAAGAGTAATGGCGAAATAAAAAAAAAGTGCACCTGACATGCAATTCAATCAATAATGCCAATATTGTATGACTTGGGATGAGCAGCTCTTTAATTGTTGCTATTTTCTGAGCATATGATAATCCTGAAGCCTGAATCCCGATAGTTAGTTCCCTGTCTGCGAAAGTAGAAAACAGTCACCCACCCCTAGGGTGGCTTCTCACTGACACCCTGGAGATCAAAGACTACAAGGTATCTGCAACTAAATAAAATATAAGATGATCTATACTAAGAAATGAATATTTACAGTAAAAATGAGAGCAAACATAACCTACTCAGAATAACCCAGTGGAGCTGAAGATCTTTTTAAAAATTGGAAATCCCAGTGTTAACTTGCTCCTGTATGTGTATGTGTGAGAGAGAAAGAGAGTAACCATGAGCTGAAGCATATTATTTAGTCAATTTATTGAAGTTTTTCCTGATTTATCAGCCCGTCCATGTTTCCAACACTTCTCTCTAAAGAGAGGATACATGAAAAGCTGGGAAAGGTAGGGACAGGGATGATGGCTCAGAGGCTAAGACTGTTTGCGGCATGAGCACAAGATATGAGCTGGAATCCCCAGTGGCTCAGGTAGAAACCCAGGCATGCTCACAAGAGCCTGTAAGTCCCATGTTATGAGGTGCAGAGACAGGAGGATGGCTTGGACTTGTTGGTATTCCTAATGGTTCCCTGCCTATAGTAACTTTTGGATAGGTAGTTTTTATTTTCAGTGAGAAACACTGTTCCAAAGAAATGAGGTGGAAAATGATAGGGCAAGATACTGACACTTCCTCTGGTCTCCAAGCATATGTACATGTGGCTATAAAGATATACCATATGCATATGAGAGAGAGAGAGAGAGAGAGAGAGAGAGAGAGAGAGGAAGAAGAGGAGGAGAAGGAGGAGGAGGAGGAGAGGAGAGGAGGGAGGGGGAGAAGGAGAAGAAGAGACCCACAGGAAGTAAGTCTCAGAGGGTAAAAAGACCCATGCCTTCTGATATTCAGGTCCAAGTTTGTCTGAACAGGCCTGGCCATCAGGATGGACACAGAGTACATGATATCAGAGCAGATGAGACATGAACAACACAGGAAGGTGTAGGCACTCACATTTTAGCTACAGTATCCTCAAGGTCACAGGAGGCTCCAAAGATGGAGACGATTCTTGGAAATCAAATAACATTTCAGTCATGCACCACCAAGTTTAATATTTCCCACATTAGAAGACTTTGGTTGGATCTAATCTCATTTTTAATTAGTCCTCATATCACCCAGTGAGGCAAATTAATATGATCATCCATATTCCACTGATGGGGAAAATGAAACAAAAGGCCATGCTCCAAGGTCACTTGGGAAATGAGCAATCGAGGTGAAAATTGAACTTAAACATTACAGAAGCAAGGGAGAGGACACTGAGAATAGGCTTCATCTATGTTGTTTCAAGGTTCTTCATGTCTCCATAATGCAGACTCTGTTTGCTATCAGGTTTCTGTAATCTAAAAATAAAATACTAACTCTAGTCCAGAACCCCAATATTCCACATTTAGTAAGTAGGGAAATTTATCAAAGGATGACAAGAACAACTACCAAAAATGGGCATTACTAATCCAAAAGTGGATATTAACATCTATCAAAATTGATATTACATTCTGTTGCAAATATAGAAGATTATCCATGCCTCTTACCCTCTAGAAGCTGGCCTACCTGGATATTCAAAATAGGTGCAGCAACAAAAAGCACACATCTCCAACTGAATAGGCAGGAGCCAGGACTTTTTGCTCTCCTTTAGCCAGTCAAAGCTAAATCCCATTACAATAGTGCCTGTGTTACGGTATTATGTGGTGCTGGCTTTAGAATGCCTGTAGATAATGACTATTGCAGACATGTAATTCTCTTTGGTAAAATGATGTAGTATTTGCACATCTGCACATATTTTCTTGTAGACTTTAAATCATCAATATCTTATTTACAATTCCTAATAAAATGCAAGTGACATATAAATGGTTGTGCTGTATTGTTCAGTGAATCATGACAAGGAAAGAGCCCGCACGTGATAATCACGATGAAGTATTGTGTGAAGCATTTTCTCTGTACCCTTAGTTGAAGCCTTGTTGTGAAGCTCCTGAGTATGGATGATCAACTGCAGTGTTTTATTAGAAAGGCCATATAAGGGTTAGTGAGATGGCTCAGAAGTTAAGAGCACTGGTTGTTTTTCCAGAGGTCCTGAGTTCAAATCCCCGCAACAACACGGTGAATCACAACCTTCTAAAATGAGATCCAATGTCCTCTTCTGGTGTACAGACAGAACACTGTGCACATAATAAATAAATCTTTAAAAAAGAGAAAGAAAAAGAAAAAGAAAGGCTGTCTAAGACTGAAAGTAAGACAATATGGGGGGATGCACATCAAAGATAGACCTTTACTCTAATTATTACAACCTTTAATCAGGTTAAAATGGCATGTAGGAGATCATTGCAGCTAACAAAAGGAATCCTAGAAATGACAGACACTAAGTCTTTCATCTAAAAGAAGCCACATTAGTTCAGAATGGAACTACAGACCTGGTCAAGTGTATGAACAACTGGAGAGTTTTGCTTTTAGCATACCAATTGGACCAGATTTAAACATATACAAAACCATAACGCCTGCAAGTAGCATGGTGTCAAAAATCACTATCAGTGTGGATGAATAAGGATCCTTACATATGAAGAACTTAGAAAAGAACTTTGGTCTGGTTGAGTTCTACCAAGAGAAAGAAGACTGAAAAAAAGTGAAAAAAGTGGCTCAGATTTCCCCCAAAGAAATGTTCTTCAGTGGGCTCTTTATGTGACCAAAGGGGATAAAGGGAAGGGAGGGGCTTCCAAGACAGCAAATGCTCGAGCCAAGAACCATAAAGAGTGATCCACATCTACTGGATGCTACACCAGGGAATGATCACAAATTACTACCAAAGGAGCCATCCTTGCTCTCACAGCACAGGCCTTTTGTAACTTCTGCTTGACAGATTTCAGGATTGCTATGGACCAGTGACTTTTATGTGAGTCTCACTACTCTCCTTGAATGGGAATGTTTATTGCATTTGTCTCTTTCTGCTCTACTTTGTGCCTAGGGTGAGTGAGACGTAGAGAGTCTGTGATTTTACTGTGTGGGACTCCAGAATTAGGAAAGTTACATCACAACCTGCTATAAAATTCAGGTTCAGAATTCAGACCTGATGGTCAACTTCTACTATGTCTTGGGGTGAAGAGCACTATGTAGAAAAATATGATCAATGATTTTGACAAGAAAGACTGACTACGGTTCTTTTTATTTCCCTTTTCTTTGTCCTGACTCCATGGCTAAAAAAGTCTAATTCCCCCTCCGATCTTTTGGCCTAAGCACAGAATTTATTTAAACCAACGGGAGATGAACGTATGTGACCCAATGCACTCAACAAAACATTTCAACCGGGTGAGCAGCACTCCCTTTCTATCCCAAGACATTTCAGGTAGATATGAAGGCAGCTGCTGAGCCTGGAGCCCTAAGCCTGGGTCCCTGAGGCAGAGAACTAAGGCAAAGCCACATTATCCAATCTTCAGAAGCATAAGCAACAATGGCATTTTGTCACTAAAGCACAGATATTAATGGATTACTTACTATGCGCCTTTTAACAGGAAACGTCCACGTGTCATTTCCTGTCATCTCATGTCAATGTAGACGGGAACATTGGAATTCCCATATGTCCCAATGCATCCTTCAGATCCATTTCAAATGGTTTCTGTCTGTAAGTCTTTCATCAAGTGACTGAGTTAATTCTTTGCTTTATTCTTTATTCTTGCCTCATCTCTTTGCAATACTACCGTTAAGATAGCAATCTGATTTTCAAAATTCTCTACTGGATACACTGTACTGAGAAATTGTAGGCCTCCTTGGTAATCTCAGCACATAGCATTCACTCATAAAAATATCAATCTGAGGGAAGAAATTAATAAATGCTTTTGAAGGAGGTGACCATAGTTTTGTAACCACAGAAAGAAGCTCTGCTGTACTGCAAATCTTTGTCATTGAGAAGGGGGACAAAAACTTGGACATTGTAAAATGGTATGAGGTTTATACAAAGAAAAGAAAGGCAGAAAAAAAAATCTTTGGTATGTGTGTTGGAATTTGGAGGCCTGCTTTCTGTAGCTAAACTTAGAGAAGTGGGAAGATCCTTCCCATGCACAAAGCATTGTACATTCCTGGGTTAGAGCATGTTTTCTTTGGGAGTTGTGGTTCCTTTCTTTCTTTCTCTTCTCTTTTTTTCTTTCTTTCTTTTTTTCCAGCATTGGAAGCATTTGGATGTTTACAATACAAACAACAACAACAAAAGCACAAGGCTGGCCCAGTCTAAATCGGGGAGATTTTATAAATGTAGTGGGAGGTAGGGAGTGGAGGAAGAGGGTGGGGCAGAGGGAGGGGGGACGAAAGAAAAACCGTAGTTGCCAGGAGTCGAAATGAAGAAAATGCCATGTGTGCCACGTGGCTGGCACTGTGGGTAGTGACATCTGTTCCCGATGAGGATCCCCAGGCTGCGCAGATGTGTGTACATGTGCGCGTGTAAGGAAACACTAAGCCCTGTGCTGTAGGAAACCTGCTCTTGGCTCTGGCCTCACTAGTCTGAAATGTTGTCTCAGTGGTAGCCTCTCACTGTGGGTTAAGTCTCCAGGCGACTTATTCTTGCAAAGTATATTGGATGCTAAGATGGGCTGTGGAAAACAAGCCTGAGAGAAGCCACGGGGACCTTCTGACACATTACACTCTTTCCCCTGCTGAGTTTGCATGGGCTGATCTTAAATGGGAATGAAAATGATGTATAAGGTTGAAGAGATAATAGATGACAGACTGGGAAAATAATGACTCAGGGTCACTAGGCTAGAGGTTTTGCAATGTGCCAGGCAACAAGTCTGTTTGCCAAGTAGATGCATAGCTTTTATTGGGTTTGGATGAGCTTTCAGAGCCGTGTGCTCCTCTTCTGATTACTCTGTTTAGGGAAATGCAGGCAAAGCAAAGGGCAGGGTATCCTCCGCAGATAGAGGCACTCTTCAAGGGAGCTGCTGAAGGAAGGTAGCCTCTAACTGCTGGGCTGGTGTTGGAAGGCTGCTGGAAAGCTTCAGGTTTGGGTGGTTATGGCCCTTAATCAAGGATCCAATGTTCAACTGTGTGCCCAAACATGAGAGGTACAGCCAAAGACATACATGAGTCAGGCAAAGCTACTGGCCTGAAAGAAACCAGATTGAGTTAGAAGAGCTCCATAGGGGCATGTCTCTCCTCTCCTAACATGCACCCTGCTTTCTTGGTGATACCCACCACTTGGTAGCACATAGAATATATATCACCTGCAGAGTTGCTATGTCTCTCCACCTGAGCTTATGTCAGAAGGCTTTTCACACATGGGTGGTGGCTAATAAAACAATCTTCTACACAGTTGCAGTAGTTTAATATTTATGAAAACTTTCTCAAAGTGATATTTCATTTAAGGGTCAAAAGGGTTTTATACATCAAGCAAGGGAGATTTTTTGCCAGGAAAATAAAGGCATTATGAGCAGCTTAGTCTTCTTTCTCTAGTGCACAAAGAGTCTTCCAAGAGCTGAAAGAACTCAAATTTCATCTACCCCCAAAGTCACACTACAGAAAGATACTGACCATAGGCTTAACAAAAAGGAATTGTGTAGAAGGCTTTCTCAAATGAGTCGTAAAATTGAGGGATTCCTGGTAATTTTCTCATTTATGTGTGAGTAATGTATTCCTTTTACCAAAATTGCTAAACTATGTTTTAATCCTTACCTAGCCGCTACTTCTCTCTTCAATCCATGATGCTCTTAATGTCTTACTTAACTCATTAGCTGAAAAATGATGAATGTGTACCATCCGCCATTCTCCAGATCACTGTCCTAAGAACTCAAGGTTTGGCAGCGAATACAATAAATATTTACTCCCAGGAGCTTCTAGTGGAGAAAGGAAGATAGAAAAACATAATTATATAGTAAATGATGAAGCAACAATTCTACTAAGAAATAGTGTCCGTGTAAAGAAATCAGGAGTGCTATATGGTAGGGGATGGGTAGTTAAAGACAGAAGGAGGAAAATTGTGACTTTCAATCAAATGATCAGAGAGACAATATTTGGAGGAGAAAATGAAAGCTACTGTAAAGACTACAAAGACTCCCAATTTTCCTCTGGTGACGTGAAGATCTTGGAGTTAATTTTTACTATTAATGCCACAACCCAGAGGTACCCTGGGAAGGAACCCTCAATTAAAGAACTGCTTCCAGCACATCTGCTTATGGCCATGTCTGTGAAAGACCGTCTTGATCAACGATTAATGCATGGTGGGGCAGCCCACTGTAGGTGGTATCAGCCTTAGGCTGGTAGGTTTGGGCTCTATAACAAAGATAAGAGAGCACGAGTCAGAGAACAAGCCAGTAAGCAGCGTTTCTCTCTGGTTCTTGCTTTCGTTGCTATTTGAGTTCCTTCATTGATTTCCCTCCATGATGTACTGTGACCTGGAAGTGTAAGCAAAATAAGCCCTTTCCCCACTAAGCTGCTTCTGGGTATGGTGTTATCACAGCGACAAAAAACAAACTTAAACAGTGGTGGGATTAGCTGTGAATCGGTTTGCATTTTAGCATTATGTTCGGGAGACTGATTAAAACGCATTGTTGTGTGGCAGACGTAGGAGTGAGCCCGGCCACAAAATGTTGCACTGATGAAGATGATGATGAGGGTTTACTCCAGGGCGGCGGAGAGTAAGAGGGCTATTTTGTGGATGTATTAGTATAATAATTAAAGTATTAATAGGATTACTGAAAGAACTGAATGTGACAGAAAGAGAAAAATTAAAGTAACAGGAAGATTTTGTTGGGAGCAACTAGATAAAAGAATTGCCATGAACAGAAATAGGAAACTACACAGAAAAATACCATGAATTCTTGGAAACTATCTGAAACCCTACAAACCTTGCTTGTCATTGTTTTTACTTTCTTTCCACTTGACTCAGAGGCGATGGTATTGTAATTCTCCAACCTGCTCCCTGTTTACTGTGGGTCCTCAGGTTCTCAACCACACCATCATCCAAGCCTTAATATTCCAGGTCTTCCCACAGACGCCACTTTTCATTCAGATCCTCACCACTTGTGTTTTGGGAAGTAATGCTTTTTATTTGCTTTGTTCTATTTTTTCTTTGCCAATCCATGGCTTCCCCCAGACTCTGCTGTTAGCAGACTCACTGAGGTTTCAGGTAATGCATAACCTAAGGGTCTCTTGTTAACATTCAACTTGCTTATCCATTCTGCTGCATTTGACACCAGCCCCATGTACGATGCCCCAAACTTTCCTCCCCTCCTTTTCTTATGAAGACTACCTGTCTAAAAACACTCTCTTGACCATTTCATGTGTTACCTTTGATCTGTTTTACTTCCTACATTCTTCCTTTGTATTGATTTTCACTTGCCCCGCCCTCCAGCCTCCTTCCCCCTCCCCTCTTTATTCCTATTCCTCTGCATGAGCTCATCCTCTATCTACTGTCAATTGTCATCCTCGCTTTCTGGATCTCTCAGCACAAGTCACTGTATTCTTAACTTCTTATTTTTATTGCAAGTTTTCCTGAACTCATTCTGAGATCAAGCCACTCTCTTCTGCTTCCTTTTCTTTACAGAGTTTAATAGCATTAGCCCTCCATGTATCCGAGAATTGTACTATTTCTTTCTGTCTTTATTTCTGATGTCCAATCTTGACCCTCATCATCTAGCTCTTGAAAGAGTCTCCTAACCATTTTATGTGTTACCCTTGCCCCCCCATGAGCTTTCCACCTTCTGTCCCCCCCTCCCCTTGAGCTTTATATCTAACAGTGTATCATCTGATCTTGTCACTTCTTGGTGGGGGAAATGTGTGAGACTCTACTATGTTTTTAGAATAAAATCTGTATCTCATGACCCTTCCTAACTTGGCCCCATCTCTTGGTTGTGACCAGGCCTCCATATGTACATAGTCTAGTATCAATGGCTATCTCAGACCCCAGTGCTTCCCACTCATTCTGCTGCTGCCTGTGGCCTTTGTGATTTGTCTCCTACTGGAGAAAATGTCATATCTTTCCAAGCTCCATGTAAGTGGCAATTGCTAAGAAACCCTTTCCCAAGAACCTGCTTCTGGCTTGATCCACAACAACAGCAATCTTTTCTCCCCACTCTGGGGAACTCTGGACCTACTTCGGCATCAGGATGAGCAGTGATTCTGAGTAAGTAGGGCCTTGACTTACCTGTCCTTACGTCCTTAGGGTCTAATACCCTACATAGTCAGTCCATTTCCCTTGAGCAGCTGGCGCTCCTTATTTAAACTTAATTCTGAAGTTATTCAATTTGAACAGCTTTCTGCTTGGTTCTAGGCAGAAATAAGAATTTAGCAGTAAAAGAGAAGAAGAATTTCAAACTCTGGGCCTTCTCTCTGCCTGCTGCCTCCTCTTCCCCCCATGGGCATCAGCTCTTCTGAAGGGAAGAATTAGTGGTCACTAAGCGTCTGCTGTATTAAGGCTTAGAACTGAAAATCTGAGAATTACTAGAATCATTTTTAAATCTGTTCCTTCCAGAAGTTTCACTAAAATGATAGTACAGGAATAACAAAGTGCAAATACTCAAGGGGGAAAAAAAACTACAAAGACATTGGCAGATGATAGCGAACTTAACATTTAGGAAACTGGAAAAGAACTGGATGGTTAATAGCAGGTTCAAGAAAGCAGAAAGCCGAATGTTCAGAATGCCATGATTCCAGAAAGTTCAGGTGCCTGTGAAGGCAGGAACATGCGTGTGCACGTTCTCAGCCTGTGGGAGCAGGGTCATTCATGTGCATGGTCACATGCACATGTGATGGTGTCTGATCTAACTGCCTCCTTTTAATAGGAACTGTGCACTGGGCTAAGTCAAATAATCAAACTTCGCAAAAGAAGAAATGGACTTTGGTTATGTGCAGAAGAAATTAATGAGAAACAGGAGGAAAAAACCATGATAGGGAAGGCTCAGGGAGAGGTGGAAGTCAGGGGACCAGGCATCAATAGTCTTCCAAATCAGCCTGGGAGGACTAACGGCTTTTCAAACTTACTACATTATTTCTTCTATAAAATTAAAATTAGTCAAAATGTGAGAAATATGGATAATTAATATGGTTGGGGCTAAGACTGAAACATATTAGTTAAGATTTGAAATATATAACTACAAATGCTAATTATTGCAATTTGTAAATATGTTATCAGCTTAGAAGTGTCAGCTTTTTTTCTTTTTTCTTTCTTTTTTGTCTTCACTTTATTGTTGGATTAGTCAAAAGAGAAGATATATAACCACATGTATAATTATATGGAATTTATATACTTAAAATAATTTATATATTTAAAATAAAGTATAAGAAATTTAATAGGCTTCCATTTTTAATAGAATTATCTATTAAAATCAACACTTAATAACATGTTCAGTATAAAGATGTCTATTTTATTAGGATGAGCTAAAAATTCAGTTACATGAATTTTCTGGGAAAACATACATATGATCATTAACTTAGAGGGTCATGCCAATTACAATGATTGTAGATTTTGAAATGATCATTGTCTCATAGGATCGTTTCAATGACTGTGTTTGTGTCTTAGCTGGGATGCATTAAAAGACATTTTAAGGCACAGCTCTTGACATAGCAAAGTCCCAGTGAAAACAAGAGAGGGTAGAGCTGTTTCCTGCTAATTCTGAGGCCAGAAGCAAAGGAAAGCTGTGGCAGGGGAAAGAAAAGAAGACCCACTTCTGTTGATGGCCTTTTGATAGATGAGGACTGTTAATCATCTGCCACTGCAATGCTGCTGTGACCCTTTAAAGCAGTTGCTAGTGTTGTGGTGACCCCCTCCCTAACCATAACACTATTTTCGTTGCGACTTCATAACTGTAATTGTGCTCCTGTTGTGAATCGTCATGTCATGTAAATATCCGATGGGCAGGAGCTGTGATATTCGACCCCCAGGTTGAGAACCACTGTGCTAACCTGTAACCCTAGCTAAGAAACAGCCGAGCAATGGAGGAAAAGTGTAGAGTACATTAGACAAAGGGCGAATTGAGAGACAGAAGGAAGGGAAATCCATGCAGTGAAGAGAATGAGCTGGGTGGGAAAGGGGCCCACCCAGGAGGCCCAGGGACAAAGGAAGCAAAACACAGCAGGGTAGAAAGCCCACCAAGCCGGCTGAGCGCAAATCTGGGAGAGTTTTAGACAAGATTAAACTCTCTTGCATGATGTTAACCTAAATGAGGTTTTACAGTTTGCAAGGCTGTGCTTTGAATGTTTTCCTCTTCTAAAAAGCAGGGAGAACAACAACAACAACAACAACGGTTTTAGCTTACAAAGTGAAAACCTAGTCCTAATTAACGTTTGGAGTCTGAGCTTCGGAGATTCCAGCTGGGAACTCTGAAGTTGAGCCCTGAATCGAATGGGACTCTGGACAAGCCCAAAGACATGCCTGGATTTCCAGGCTGGTACAGAGATTGCATAAAACTGGCGGAGAAACTCACAAACAAATCTCTTGAGGGGACTGGAATTTGGCAGCTAGGAAGCCTGGAAGACAGCTCCAGCTTAAGCTAATTTTCAATTCCTCTCTGGATTTTAACACGTCTAACACATCTTTAGATTTAGAGCTGTGAGGACCGACAGTATTCCAACCAGAAAGTAGTGGCTGTCGCCGGCTTCTAGGACACTGCCTTCTCAACCCAAACGATCGTTTTATAATTCCCTTCCTCCCATGGATCCTAACAGACTTAGCAACAACTCAAATGAAGCCTGGAGGATGTGTCTTCAGAGCAAAGGCTCGATTAATATATCTGGTTTTGAACAGCCAAAAAAATGGCAAAGAGAAATTTTGATTGCTGGCTATTAGTTAAATAACAACATGTAAATAAAGGGGAGATTAGAAATGCTAAGTTCATTATCATGCAGTGGGGCTGTCCTAAAGATGGAGTAAAGTGCCCGATCTTGTATCATAATCACAATTTACTTTTCTCTTTTTAATGAGGAATTCATCAGGACAGACTCCAGTGAGAGCCTCTACAAAAGATCAGGAGCAAACATGCTTCTTTTTCTAAGTCCCTACTGGACTGTTTTAATACTAACAAGCCTTTGGCATTTGTTACAAGTAATTGTGCTACTGGTGATGAAAAGCACATTACTGAAGAACGGTAATAGGGATAAATCTTAGAGATAAGAATGCTTGAGATGGGGAAACAGTTGAACAGAGGAATAGAAATGAGCGAGGTTTTTTCTCTTTTTACTATAGAAGTGTACTTAGCACTAATATATTCTCCAAGCTACCATGGTTTTACCATTATTTTTCCATGCTATACCAGAGGACCTTAGATATGAGTATGCAAACCCCCTAGAGTATTTGGTAGGAGTGACTGCTGGACCTTGGCCCCAACCTCTGAGTGGAAAGAGGCTTCCTGAGACACTAACAGGCTCCCAGCTAAGGCTGCTGTCAACACATTCCCTGTGCCTCTTGGAGTCCTTCATCTAGATAAGTGGTTCTCAACCTTCCTAATGCTGTGACCCATTAACACAGTTCCTCTCAAAACCATAAAGTTATTTTTGCTGCTAATTCATAACTGCTATTTTGCTACTGTTTTGAAACTGAACGTAAATATCTGATATGCAGAATACCTGATATTCAATCCCCAAAGCGGTCTTGACCCAGAGGTCGAGAACTGTTCATCTAGAGAGAAAACTCCCTTCTTGCTTCCTTGGAGGTGAGTATAAGCCTGCTTCCACTTCTGCTGCCTAAAGAGATGTGAGCCCTCACTGCAGCCCTGGGCACTCACACCTTTTAGAACAGAGTGTCTTCACATTTACAACTGTACTGAGAATGAGGTTTTAGCTACCCACAGTAGCTCCTCATATGTTCAAACAGGAAGAATTGAAACACACACACACACACACACACACACACACACACACCACATGCATACACACACATGTATATGCTTTATCCCATCCTGGAAAACAGGAAGATAGCATTCTAACAAGGTAAACAACCTTCCTAGCAAAAGAGTCCACGGATGGAAAAGCCCATGATTCATCTTACAGGCATTGTATTCTTCCAAATAAAACTCAGCCCCCAAATTTGTGCTTATAAGTCAAATTTCAGCTACTCCCTATCTTTCATGGTAACATATCTTTTTATGCTTCCTTCCTTAGCAAGAAAAAAAATAGTGCAATAAAATTCAGTTTTCATGCCTTTTTTTTTCTTCCTTGTTGCCCATTCGTCCCATGGAGTTACAAACAGTGCCTGAGAGTGACCACAAAGCACAAAAAGCAGACACAGCTGACAGGAGTACCATCTGGGATATAAATAATAAAAGAGAAGAAGAGCAAGGCCCAAGACAATGGAAGGAGAAAGAATCTAAGGATCGTAGTGGCAAATGGAATGAATTAAAGATGGAAGCATTGTTGTATTCAGTACTAGGGGTATAAACGCAGTATCATGTCCTACCTGCATTTCAGTAATGCACCCACTCTGATGAAACTCAATTTGTCCCCAGGGTCTTGTTTTTCCACTCCTAATTCCCTTTTTACATAATTCCTATAGAGAATACATTTAGGGCCGTGACAGATAAAAATATCTCACTGGCTACTTTTAAAAAATCATATATATATTTACATTTAAGGCACAAAGTGCTAGATTTAAAGAGGTATAGAATACCAAGCCATCTTTGGTGTTTGAGACAGGAGAAAATATTTCACCCTGTCAAAAAGAGGAGATATACAGGCCTTTAAAACTCTGGAAAGACTAGCATGCCTTTTAAACACTTCTCTTTATAACCTTGTATAAAAGTTAACACTTCCAGTTTATTCCTGGACAGATTTGCTTTAAATAGTTCACTCAGTATTTATGTCTATTATTTCTGTTCTGTTAGGCTCTCATGAGGGTGACCCTTAATTTTTCTATGAAATATTTAATGAATAAAAGTGTTTATTACTTGAGCCATTTTCCTCCTCAGTCTATGCTTGATGATAACCCATTTATTTGGATTTCCCCAAAAAGGTATCAATAACTAGATTTTTTATGCCATTCTTGTTACCCTTGTGTTCTGCATTTTCTGATAGCTCTGGAGGCTATACCCAAAAAGAAAATAGGATCAGATCAATGGTAAGAGAGTGATAAAAAAAAAGGAAAACTCCCCAAGTTTCCTGCTTTCACTCACACTTGTTTGAGTGGTGGCTTTAAAAATAGAGGCATCTTCTAATGGGAGCTCACCAACTCCAACTGGACTTGGAGTGAACGAGCATGGGAACAACCAAGGCCCTCTGAAGGGGGTTGACAGCTGGGGCAGACTGAGGGGCCACTGATAGTGACACTGGGATGTGTCTCTACTGCATAAACTGGCTTCATGGGATCCTATTCTCTTTGGGTGTAAACCTTATTCGATCTAGTCGTAGTAGGGTGGGCCTTGGACTTTCCACAGGGAGGGGTGTATGGCACTCCCTTAGGGTTGGAGGGGTGGGGAGAGGGTCTGTGGAGGGAGAGGGAGGGGAAGGAGTGGGAATGTGGGAATTTGGATTGGTATTTTTTAAGTAATGAAAAGAATAGAGGCATCTTGCTCTCTACTCCAAAATAAATGACAGTTTTGGAGGGATTTGTCTTTGTTTTTGTTTGAAGACAAATGTTTTCAAGCAATTTAGCCCTTTCTGTATTATAAGCATTGTAACCTTGACACTCTATGCCAGTGTTTCTGTCTTACAAGTATCGTAACCTTGACATTCCCTGCCAATGTTTTTAAGTTCTAACCTTGATCTTTTTCAACTATATTATGAGTAATTGCTTCATTTGTTCAAGAACTCCCAGAAGATACATCCTTTTACTCCAAGATGTGAGCTAAATATGATGTCTACAACCATCTGCTCGTGAATGAACGAGCCTGACCCTGTGCGTCCTACCTGGAGCTGAAGACCACCTGAAGGAGAAGTACCTGGGGTATTTTGTGAAAAAACAAATTCTTGAACAGCTTGCCAAGACTGATATAAAATTTAAAAAAGAAAAAATACAGAATCCTAGAGTTTCCATTTTAAAACAATTATTGCCATGTTCTCCTAAGACGGTTTTTAAAGGAGGTCCCAGATGAAAGCATTTCCTGGGAAGTGTCTGCTGGAGGCGTGGCCACACATCCTGCCTGTTGCCCTGCTTGGGACCCCTTTCAGCAGAGTTTCCCATGATGATGCATGACACACCTCGTAGAATGAAGCAATGTAGCTGCTAAATACAAGAAGGGCTTATTTGTCTCTCTGATCAATTGTTTTTTTCATGCAATGTGACATCAGCCAAGGAGATTAGGTTTCTTTCATCCTGGCTAGATTTCTCCCATCTCAATATATATGTGCTTGGAACATAGATGTTACCCCTTACCACCTTGTGAGAATAATAGTTTGAAAAAGCGCAACTATCACACTGAATAGCAGAAGCTGGTTGGTGCTAGTAATAAATAAAGTTTGGTCAGTCCTTACCATATATTCAGTGTTTACTAACAAACACACAGTAGGTTCATAAACATTCTTTTTTTTTTAAATCTTCCAACTCCCATATCATGATGTCATAGACTAAGTTTTCTCTTGTAAGTCAATGCCAAGATAGAAACATTAAATAAAACCGATAGCTCTCTTCGGACTTATGACAAGGAAGGGCAGGATCTACAAGTTGTCACATGCAATAAAAAACACCTTATAAATAAGAAGTCAAGAAGGACCAAGAGGGCCTCAAATCTGCAGAAGACAACCATTGATGGCTGCAATGAGGACCCAGAGTTATGTATGCAATAGGCAAAATGCACCCTAAAAGTGGCTTTGTTCTTACTCTTGAATGATTCTGCTGAGGTGAGCCCCAATATATATTTACAAGGATGTGTTTCCATTTGCCATACCTGCGCTGACACCTGTATGACAGAATGTCGCGAAGAACGGGAGTCGGCGTAAGGTGAGG
>LOEQ01002859.1:113990-134203 GCA_001685075.1 Bramus lutescens | reverse complement strand
GTTTCTGTGAAAGTATAAATACTTTACCCTGCCTTAATTAAAACACAGCAGATTCAAACCTCTCTTGTGTTTGTCTGTCTGTCACTCGCTGAATCCTGAGTTCTCCTAAAGCCTTCACCCTTGTTCTCCCCCGGTCTGTGAGCTCCAAGAGAGTCGGTCCGTGGCATCCATTGTTCTTCTGAATCTTGATTCTGACAATTATTAGTTATACATTTTATCTAATTTCAAAACCGTGGAAACTTAAATTTAGAGAAGTTAATAGAATTACCCAAGAAAATCGGTGAGAAAGACTAGAACCAGGCTTGCCTCTGCCTCCCAGACAGCCCCTTCCTCCTATGCCATGCATCTTCCTACAGTTCCAGAGCCTTCAGATTCCACTCCTCATGTAGTTTTCATTCTTTTGTTCCCCGTCTGCTCCAGTTCAACCTTCTCTTTCACTGGATTATCTCTCAGAGGGCTGATTCAATTGTTTCCAATTTAAGATTCCCAAGTCTAGGCTCTACCTCCATTCCTCTACTCCCTTCTTCAGAAGAGTAATGATGATACTATACTAGGTTGGTGTACATAAAAGACAACATGAAACTGATCAGAGCACACTTCTTCAAACTTGGGGATTTGGAGATGGCTTGAAACTTAGACCTACTGGCCAAGCATAAAATAATTTGCTAAGTGGCATGGTGGGCATTTACAAGGGCAAGAATAAGTATTTATAGAAGAAAGGCTAGTTAAGGTTATAGAGATGTTTTGAGGCACCAAACAACTTTCAAAGTCTTTAGAATGCCCCAAGAACATTAATTGAGCATAGTTACTCCTTGTTGCCTGCAGTGTCATTCCTTAGGGAATCACTATTGACATCATTTGGTAGCTTATACAATTCCTCACTGTTGGTCATTTCACCTGAAAGAGTTGGATAGCTGCTGTGCACAGCTAACAGGTATAGTCAGAATCTACATTTAATTTTCGTGTGTGTGTGTGTGTGTGTGTGTGTGTTGCCCTGACAGACATGTTAAGGTCATAGGACAACTTACAGTGTTGGCTCTTGCCTTGCCCCAGCTTGAGGCAAGGCCTCTTTGTTGTTCACAATTGCACATACCAGGATAGAAGACCCACGAGCTTCCAGAAAGTTTTCTTCCTCTGCCTCTCAGCACCGTAGGAGTACTGGAATTCCTAACATGTGCTTTCATGCCCTGCTTTATTACGGTTCTGGGAACTGGAACTTGGATCCTCACATTCACATGACAAATGCTTACCCAATGAACTATCTCCTCAGCCCCACACCTGATTATTCAAAACGAAAAAGGAACAACTCTACAGGAGGCAGCGAAGACTTAAAGATCAGACACTATTCCAATCTGGAGACTGAAGGAAGAATGGGATGACCTTACACAGATACATGGCTACAGCAAATGCAAAGCCAAGCAGCAGGTCAAGTTCAATGAGCTGAAATAAAGGTAACATCATTAAATCAAGTTTAATAAAGAACATGTGGGAAAGCGATAGGTAAATATGGGTCCTTATTCCCTCCATGCATTCCCAGAGAGCTGTTCTTCATTTAAGTCACAGGCTCTCATCCTGTGGGTCACTATCCCTTTGGGGGTTTGAATGACCCTTTCACAGCGGTTACATATCAGATATCCTGTATATTAACGTTTGCATGACAATTTATAACCAAAGAAAAATACATTTATGATGTAGCAATGATAGAATTTTATGGATGGGGCGTCACCACAACATGAGGAACTCTATTAAAGGGTCACAGCATTAGGGAGGTTGAGAACTACTTTTTTTTTAAGTGGACATAGAACTGCAAACTTGGACAGAACTGAAAAATAGCTCTTTATGAAAAAAAGAAAGAAATAGGTAAAAGAATAATCAGAAAAAGAGATGGGGAGGGAAAGAGAGAAAGGGAGGTAAAGGGGAGATGGAGGGAGGAAGGGAGGAAGGAAAGAGGAAGGTGATTTGTTTTAAACATATTTATAGTATCTGATATCACAAAATTCAAGGGGATAATAAAGAATCACTTTAATTTTTACTATACAATGTGAGAAAAATATTTTTGTCATTCTGCTTCTCTCTCTCTTGCTCCAACCACTCACTTCCCTCTCCATTCTTTCTTTATACTACATGGAATTTTATTGAATAAGGACTTAACAGAATAAACATTATTTTCTTACATATATTACAGAAAATTTGTATGGAGTGATATTACAAGAAGTAAATAAATTGATTCATACTTTCAATCAATAATTTGAGTTCCAGCTACTCCAGATATTATGTTGAATAGCTAATGTGCAACAATGCAAAAAAATAATGTTTTCAACTTGCAGGTAGCCACAATGTGCAAGACCCCCAGACAACCAGCATTTTCCTAAGGTGATAAGAGGAAAAGGAGGTATCAGAGCAGTTATATACCTTATCTGAGATTATGGGATGGGGGTGTTAGGTAGGAGCTGGGCATTGAATGATCCATGTAGAAGTGTCTGGGAAACACACTGAAGGATCTGTATTAGCGTAATGTATAGACTCATCCCAGTGATAGTGTTGACAGGCAGGGCAGCAGTGGAAGCCACTGTGATTTGTCCTAAGCACAGGAAGGTTAGCAGCAACTGGGGCTTCTGCCCATTAGATACCAGTAGCTCCCGCCACTCACCTATCAGTGAAACCAAAACCGTCTTTGGGTATTGTCAAATGGTGAAGTGTGGGGTATAAGATTGATCTCAGCTCAAAATGTCTGGTTTAGGGAAACATAAGCTGGATCAGCAATGCAATTAAATATAAGTAAAAGTACCAGGTATGAAATAATATGGGACAACACTGCTACATCTGAAGATGAAAAATGGGGAGGATTTTTGTTTGTTTGATTAATTGACTGGTTGGTCGTGTGTGTGTGTGTGTGTGTGTGTGTGTGTGTGTGCGTATGTGTGTGTGACAGGATCTTTCTATGTAGTCTTGACTGTCCTAGAGTTCCCTATGTAGATCAGACTGTTCTTGAACTTACAGAGATCCTTCTGCTTTTGCTCTCAAGTACTGGGATTAAAGGCATGTGCCACCACACCTGGCATGAGGACGGTTTATTATATATAAGACATTGGCTGATTTTACCACCCATGGTCTCTCATTTGTCTTCACAACAACTGTATGATAGATGTTACATGAAAACTATTTTTGAGAAATCCTATTAAGCCTCAGTTGAGGGTCGTGAGGCACAAAGGTAACAGCGTTTGTCCAGAATCACCAACAAGTGGAACAGGTTTCGAATCCTAAAAGTGAAGTCTGAGTGTGGAGCCCATGCACATCTTAGAATACCATATGACATAAAGCTTTTCATGTCGGGACACAACATAGGGACTAGAACAGACACAGGTCTGCAGGAGAAAGGCCTGTTAACTATATGCCCACTCATTATAGACAGAAGTGTGGAAATGGCAGGGACTTCCTAGGATGATTTAGGGGAAAAAATGGACAATAAACTAATACCATAGTAGCAGTGGAGGGTGTGAAGGCAGTTGTTTGGCACCAGTCTGAGAGGGTTTGCTCATTGGACAAATATTAACGGGGTAGCTAACACATTGCAAACAATGACACCACTATAAGAATGCATTATGGGCCAGCCAGGCACAACATACAGTACTTTATGAGTCGTCAACAACACCATGAAATAGTCTTGTCATTCACTTGCTACTTCAGATCAAGACTCTGAAGTTCACAGCACTAGCTGACCAGAAATCAAATCCTGAGTTGTCTGCCTCCTAAACATTCCCTCTAGTCAGCTTGCCATTTCTCATTCATTTATGACTCATGAAATAAAATAGAAAAATACAAAAAAAAAACCTTAGGTCAAGAAGGCCAAGTGCAAGAAGCAACTAGAAAAATAGAATTTGAAGATGAACAAACCGGGGCTACAGATCTGCAGTGTACCTGCCTTCCATTGGAGACAGTGTCAGTACAAGTCATAAGGAGACGGAGTTGTTTGAGAGGTTTTGTTAATGGCTTGGTTGTTTCAGAAGAATTCCTGAAGGTGCCTCTTAAGAATCTGAGATGCACAGAATGGTAGAGGATGGATGACAAGAGTGGTACAGGAGAGAGAAATGATGCTAGTAAGTTACTTTGTTGGCACTGATGCACTGTGGGCTGTAGACAATGAGGCTGCTGAATGAGGTTACTGCCTTTGAGTCACTAGGAGAAATAATGCATGAGGCACACTTGCCCAAGGCTGAGTGGTTCCAGGGGACAGTTGAGACTAATAGTTAGTACTGGATTGCAAAATGGATGTCCATCTAGATTACGGGTCACAATGTATTTAATTTCAGTATAGATTATACACTGTGCTTTGCAAAATTTCTCACCCAGAAGGCCCTCTGTTTCTTGCCTCTGGGTCTGTTTTCCTTCTATCTGTCTTTGATGCTATCATGTTTAGCCTTTTCCAGGAAAGTATTAAGAACTGGCCAAGTTGCATCAGGAACTTGCCAGTCTCACCATCTTCTTTCTTCCTGGTCCCCATCTTCCCTCTGCATTTCTCACTGCTCGTGTCTCCACGGACATTCTCTTTTCTCTCCTGTGCTGTATCCTTCCTATGGGTCCTGCCCACTCCGCTTTTCCCTCCTCTCTTTAGATGGACTTTCTTCTCCCTTGCTTTTGTCAAAAGAACAGAAACCAAAGACCTCTCCTAACCCAGAGAACCTGGAAATAACAGTACAGACTTCTCATAGTAGTGTATGGCAATCAGAATGTAAATAATGCTGTATAGAATTACGTCTGAGGCTGAGATGGCTTAGTTAGAGATTTCTATGTAAGCGTGAATGCCTGGGTTCAGATCCCTGGCACCCATTAAAAAACCATGTGTGGCACCTGTAATCCCTGCATCTAGGAAGCAGCGAGAGGAGAATAGCTGAAGTGGGTTGGCCAGATAGCATAATCAGCTAACTTGAGGTTCAGTGAGATACCCTGTCTCCAAAAGTAAAATGCAAAGCTCAGGAAGACATTCAATATTATTCTCTGTCCTACATCTGTATGTGTATCCAGATGCACATGAATGCACTCATATACTACTCCTCAACACACACACACAGACACACACACACACACACACACACACGGGGTGGAGGAGGGAGAATATAATTATTTCTGGATAAATAAATATTCAACATGGAGATGCCCAGACAACTAACTTTCTAGTCTCCTCCCAGGGGTTGGGCTAGTGAGGCTTAGACTTCCACAGGGACCTTCAGAATCCCTTGCTAGTTAAGATACAGATTGCTGCCCCCTCTCCCTCCACCGTGCACTTTCTAACACAGTGGGTGTAGGGTTGCCCTAAGAAGGTATGATCTACTGAGTCCCCAGGTGATGACAGAGACACTAGTCAGGGGCCACACAGAGCCACTGAACTGTCAATCAGACAGTCTGGGTTTGCTTGTGCATGATATCAGTGGGGGAAGGGAAGCAACCAGGGAGGAGAGAGCTTTGCTTCCGATGGCATTCTCAAAGAGAACAGAGCTACCTAGGAAGCTCTGACTAATAGGTCAGTCTGGAGGGTAGGCTTGGGTGCAGGGCAGGGGAAAGGACAAGCGTGGAAAGCTCTGTATCATAACCTTCTGGAAAGCACTAAAGCCAGCCCCAAACCCTGACATCCACCCTCGTACTTATGATGATGCATAGAAGCAGCAGAAGGGAACTCTCAGGATCTGTTTGATCTCTGTCCAGCTCCCTAAGCCCTCTGTCTGTTTATCTCCCTCTTTCCCTGGCCTCCTCTCTCCCCATCACCCCCTGCCCAGTGGATGATTCACTGCCCTCCTTGCTTCCCCACCCCACCCCACCACCATCTGTTTTTCTAATGATGGCAGAAGATGAGCTGTTCTGTTGGCCCGCACCATAACCCAGCACACTCCACGCTAGCATTAGCCCTCATGCATCCTCAGAATGCTGTTTTATGGGTATCTTTTCCCTGCTAAGATTTCTCTTTTCTCTTAAACCCCACCCTTTCTCTGGTCTCATGTGGATCCCAGTTTCCCAGAACTAGCTCAAGTGACTCCAAGATACCGAATAGGAGATTAACACGCATGCCTGCATGCAGGTTGGGTGTGCTTGAAGAGATTGTTGGAAATCAATGGCCGTTAAAGGCGATCTCTTTAGCACACTCCAAAGAGCCAAAAATATCTGGGCAGTGCTGCAAAGTGGCTTATTAACTTCCAAAGAGAGATTTGGATGAAGAAATCTGCAGTGACTTGTGGGGAGTGGAGAAAGCCACGCGTAAGAGGAATCCTGAGAGAATGGGTGCTGTTGACATGACCATGGCCACTGACAGGGGTAGCAAACCCTTTCAGGGCCGACAAAGTATGGGTGTTGACTGTCTATAGGAAAATGTTCACCCTAGCTTTCTCTCCCCTGATATCTAGAGCCTGCAGGTTGCTCCCCTACAGAGACTGCTCCTACTAAGATTAGCTAAGCCTGTTCCCTTGAGCCAACTGTTTATCATCAACTCAGCTTCCTTGTACAGTTGCAATAACCATGCCTCTTTGTTATATAATCAACTCTATATAATAAACACATGAAGTCTCTCTCTGTGCTGTAGCATCTCCACAGAGATCCTCGCCCATCTGATGCCAATTTTTTTGTGCATCTATGTATCTGCCTGCCTGTCTATCTGTCTATATGTCTTTTCTTCATGCTTTCTCCAACCTCAGTCAGGCCTTTCCCTAGAGCCAGCCATGCTGGGCAGGACAGTGCCTAGATTAGAATATGTTTATTTGTTCCAGCTGTTCCCAGGATTGGAGAGTTTGCATAAATGGGCTACGTATGTATCGTCCTTCTCAGTGTCAACAGTGCTTAAGTCAACTCTCTAGGCAATGCTCTGATTCAGTCTAGTCTCCTCTTTGTCAGGTTAAAAAGTCATTGTACCAGAAGTTACCACTGAAAGGGAAATCCACTGTGGAGGGAAGATGACGGGATTTCTTGATATAGTGGTCTAGGTCAGACCACTCCAGTGTGCAATATACGTCTACCTAGAAGGTTGCTTGGACACCTGTATGACCCTGCAGCTGATGCAAAGGAGGGGAGCCTTTGAAAAGTGAACACAGAGAAGACGTAAACAACATGCTCACTAGAGTAATATCTACTTTGAGATTATACCTGTTATTCAAGTTCCCTAATTATGGCCCCAAGTTCCAGATAGTCTTGTTTTGTAAGAAAAAAGTTTTGTACAATGATTTTTGTATTTGTTTTAATTTGTAATATGCATATGTGTGATATTATATAAGTACATATAAATCTCAATTTTAAACCAAGCCTGGTGGCCCCCACCTACAAATAACCTTGGCACTCAAGAGGCTGAGGCAGAAGGATTACCGCAAGGTCTAATCTGGGCTATTGTGACTGCAGTGTAATACCCTGTCTGCATAAATGCACACACACACACACACACACACACACACACACACTCACCAAAGTTCATTTTAAGCATTGTGCTAGCTGAACAAAATTGTTTACAGTAAAATCCTTATTTAACTAATTCCAACCAAAGCCTAGTTACAGAATCCCAAAACCATAAATAATTCTGGCTTGCTTTTTAAATGACTGAAGATTTTACTAAAATAAAACTGAATTCAGAAATCCTAAATTCTGTAAATTTGAGATTAGGAGATAGCTACATTTAAGAAATATCTAAAGGAAAGAAAGAGGGATCAGGAAAAACAGGGCCTTGAACTGGAGGAACTCACATCATACCTCACATGATGGAATACAGTGGACCAGGGAGGGGTCTGGGTACCACTTGCGCCGGCCAGTACACACAATGCTCTAGAACAGAAACACAGGAAACAAGAGACATTAGGTCTATGGGAGACATGGTCAGTTCAGTGTTTGCCCCACAGCCAACTCTGGTGCTTTGAAGGCAAGCGTCCTCTCCATGTGCCTGGCAAGCACCTGGTCTTTCTCACGAAAGCCACTAACCCTGCTGGGTAGTGTGAAGGCAGAAGAAACTCTCCAAGTGGAACTTGGTGCCACCTTCATCTTCTTGTTCCTTCCCTAAGGTATCAGACCTTTCAGAGTGCTGAAGGTAGTATTTGAAAAGGCAATCACAACATAATGAGTGTGATCTGTTCATAGTCAGAATACTAAAATTGTAAGTAATTTCTAAGAAATTATTACATGGCTGTGTCTGAAGAGCCATGACTTAAAAAAAATTCTCTTTCCTAGGATTCTTGAATGCATAGCACTTTAAGAGCCAAAGCTAACCCTTTAAGCCCCACCTGCTCAAGGACAAGGTTAAGTTTCCAGAAGGCTGAGAACTTCAGTTCTTGAGGAATAACTGGGCTCATGTTCACTGCCCTCAACAAATCTGTTTGAAAGACTAACGGATGTGCTTGATCACATATAGTGGGAAGTGTACAGACAGGAAATACGTCAAGATGTATCTTTGCCCCTGATTGGACCTCATAGGAAATGCAATGAATTATGGGTTTTGCCTTTTTAAAGTCCCACAAAGTGTGACTCATGACTATTGCCTGGGAATCCCAGAATGAACTTGACTAGAGTCCATCCTGGTCAATATTTAGTTAAAGCTTGCTTCGAATGCGGCTCAAAATTGTGGAACTAGTCTTAACAAGTACGCCATTGCTTGAGTACACTTTTAACTTATTTTACCTAGCCCATATGGATATCCAGTTTTGTTATTTTCATCCCTTTCACTATGTATATGCAAAATCCTTTCATATGTGCAAATGTAAGATAAATTCATCATAGTAAGATTGACAATACTCACTGATCTTTAAATGCAAATTCACTTCTCAGAGTAGTTCAGACTGCCATTCCTCGTTAATCTGTGTAAGCTGCTAAAAATGGGTGGTGTGTCTGTTGGACCCATCCTAGATGCCAAAGCCTTGAGAAAAAGGCCTGGTCTCCCCAACTTATTCTTTTTGTCGACTTTCAGGCAGTTGACACATTATAAGCACTGGACAACTGCTAAAGGTGATGCTGGGCCCCTAGGCCTAGAAGAGAATCGAATTCGCTTCTTACCAGGGGCTCCCACTGATCTGTCTGACTCACTGCCCCCATCCCCACTCCAGTTCACTTCCTTCTTGCAGTTCTGAGGAACACTTGCAATTGTCTTTGTATCAAGGACCAATAGCTCCACCTCACCATATAAGGTAAGTGCTGTGTTTGTGGGTGGATGACTTTCAAAAGCCAGGAGATTCAGGAGAAGCCTGGGGGCCCAGCATTGCATTTAGCAATTGTCCAGTGCTGGTAATGTCACCTGCCTGAAAGCTGACATAAAGAATAGGACAGGAAGACGGGGCCTTTTTCTCAAGGATTTGGCATCTAGGATGGGTACAACAGACATACACACCTTTAGCAACTTACAAAGATTAACGAGGTATGGTAGTCTGAACTACTCTGAAAACTGAGTTAACATTTAAAGGTCAGTGAGTATTGTCAGTATCACTATGATGGATTTATCTTACATTTGTGCATATGAAAGGATTTCACATATACTTAGGTATAACAAAAGGAATGAAAACAACAGAATTGATTTTGCACGTGTGTTAGGTTAAATAGCAAGGAACAAATGATAGTGAGAAGGGAGGATAAGACCATATACTGAGAAGTCAGAGCTCCCACACAGTAAGACCTCTTTATTTCCCCCCCTTTCTCTTTTCCTTTAAACTATTCTGTTTGCTAAAAGTACCACTAGTTCTTTCAGGATTAATTTGAGAAAGCAAATCAAAATAAAGATAAAAAGCTTTGACGTCACTAAGCTACCAAAGAGCTAGGGAGCTGACAGGGATCACAGTCTTACAAGTGGTCCTTCCAAATCCATCCCTTGGGGAAGCCTCGCTAGCTCGCACCTGACTAATTCATAATTATGATCATACTTTAAAGACAGAGGGGAAAGCGTTGTTCAGACTGAGAAGTAGGAATCTATAAGGCAGAATAATGGGATACAATTTAGGGAAACTTAGTTCCAGGCGAACAACATTATTTAACACAGCTGCATTTTGTTAAAAACAAATCAGTTCATAAAATGGGTTCCACATCTTTCCATGTTAAAATATAGATTTTCCCATTTTGAAGTCAAGCTATCGCAAGCCAACCTCATGAAGGGGCAGGTGAAGATAACCATAAACAGTTCACCTCACTCTTCCATAGGGCTTTAGAAAAGCAAAGCTTTGAGAAGTGTCTCAGTGGAGCCTTCCGTCTTGTAGGTTCTCTGCCTTCCTACAGCCACTATGTTTATTTTATGATCATATAGGATATGATGCTTGGATGAAGGGTGAGGTGTCTGCCTACTTTGAGGACCCTTTCTGCTCAGTATTAAGTTGGGATAGCATGCCAAATGAAGGAAAAAGAGAAATCAAGAGAAGAAAACACAGAGCCTTGAAAATGGCAACATCCTCCTGGTCTGGAGAAGTGTGTCCCACACTCTCAGCAGCTTGGAGATGCTGGACTCTTAGGAAATAAAGGCAGATGTCAGGAGACAGCAGCAGCTGTTCCAGAGAGTCAGGATGTGAATTATGGCGTCAACACTGACACAGCACAAAGCACCCTAACTCTCCTTATTGTCAGATCCCACTGCCCGGTCATCATGTCAAAGACCCAGAATGTCTACCTGGAAATTTCATACTCTGGCCTATTGTCTCCTATAGGAAACATGTTCTTGTAAAACTGAAGCAGAATAGTGTGTGTGTGTGTGTGTGTGTGTGTGTGTTATCACTCTGTCCTCACAAGAGGTTTTAAGAAATGGCTTTCTTAGTCAAAGTTGGTATAATAGGAAGCATTAAAGAGGCATTGATTCTGTAGTTTTCCAAGCCATGTTTGTGAAAGGATAAACAAAAAGAGCAAATGATCCAGATATTTATCTATACATACACACACACAAGCAAACCATGAAACAATGCTTTCTTGTTCTATGGAGCTAAGTGGCTCAATCTTCACAGAGGTGGAGGAGATTTTTAAAAGGATAAATTTATACTAAACAAATTAAAATATCACTTAAACTTAAGATTTATGTGATGGAAACTGTGCTGGGTGTTTCTTGTGTGTGTGTGTGTGTGTGCGCGCGTTTTTTAAAAATTTTATGAGAACACTGCAAGAGAAGCAGTATTTCCTTCGCCTTGAAGGGGAATGCCCAGAAGCTCTGAGCGCAAACCACCTTCCTCTCTCTCAGTTGTTTCTTAGGGGTATTTTTCATCAAAACCTCAAGATAATCTAGATCTTAGGAAATTGTTTCTTTAATAAGATGTATAGGATTCTGAATCTCAGCCATCATTCACAGGAATCCAAAGCAACTGGCCCCCTAGAGAAGGGTAAATAAACTGTAGATATCTGAAAGCATACCTCACTGTTCTTTAAAAGCAAAACTGAACCCCAAATTCTATCCCACAGAAAGAAAAGTAGTGTTAGAGGGAAATGTCTCTCTTCCAATGATTTTTCTCCAGGTTTCATGATAAGGGAAGGAAATGTGGAGACTGGTATTTTTCATGGTTGAAAAGAGCAGCCTATTTTCTGTTTCACAGGAAAGCTATCCCAAGCAGACAACTAGAGGGGAAAGGACTGCTGTGGCTGTGGTGGTACAGGCACTGGCACACAATTTAGAGTCAAGGGCATTGTCTAAGTGTGGTCAACAAAGTGAGTTCCAGAATAGTCAGGACTGTTACATAGAGAAACACTAGAAGAAGAAGAGGAAGAGGAGGAGGAGGAGGAAGAGGAGGAGGAGGAGGAGGAGGAGGAGGAGGGACAGGAAGAGGAAGAGGAAGAAGAAGAGGAGGAGGAGGAAGAGGAAGAAGAAGAGGAGGAGGAGGAAGAGGAAGAGGAGAAGGAATAGGAAGAGGAAGAGGAGGAGGAGGAATAGGAAGAGGAAGAGGAGGAGGAGGGACAGGAAGAGGAAGAGGAAGAAGAAGAAGAAGAAGAAGAAGAAGAAGAAGAAGAAGAAGAAGAAGAGTGATTAAACAGTATCTTCAATTGACTTCTTGACAACTGCAGAATTTTGGGCATATTATCAAGCAATGCCTATGTATATGTAAAGTAGAGATAATAAGGTCTTTCTAAGCTTATTCATTTGTGATGAGATTCAAATTATATAGAAAACATTTATATACATAATTACATATATGTAGTTACATAGATATATATAGTCTGAATCATATGTGTGTATGTAGTAATAGTATTAGTAGTAGTGGTAATGGTAGACATACACAGGAGTTTGGAAACAAAGTATTATTCAAATATAAGCTATCAATCTTGTTACAAAGAATGAAGTTATTTGAAGCAGAATTTAGAAGGATATCATTTAGTTCTTCACTTTGTGGTCTCATTGGATGCAAAATGATTTGAAATATGAAAGACAGCAGAGATTTCCAATACAGAGATGAGAATTATTTACCAAATAATTGAATTATACACAATAAAGTTGTTCTTGAACTTTTAATATTTATGCTGCAATTATCTGTAAATGTAATGACTTATTACAATTGAAGCATTCAGTGAGATAGCTGAGATATGTGTAAGACACATCCTTATGCATTCCAAGCATCCTAGCTTTTAGGAGGATGCAGTGTCTATTATTCTTTTATACTGCCCAAGTGATACAAAGAGACACCCAACTGAAGACTGGATGTAGTATAGAACAATCTCCAAGATAGTCAGTTTGAGTTACAGGATTTACTTAAAATATGGAGTTTTTCTAAGATAGTTGGTTAGATTTATAAGATATTTTTCCTTACTTATGAATAGAAGATTATATTTTGCACCCCTTATGATCCCCTGGGTGCCCCAAAATGATAGTCTTCATGAGCTCATCAGTGGCTGGAACACAGTTTCATAATAGATAACTTCAGAGACAATACACCAATCATCTCATCATTTTCATCACTTCCATTGACTTCTCTTATTCATCTTTTACAATACAGTTCTGATATCCTACATGCACAGCATCCTTTTGTGTTTTGCAAGCAATATTCCCTAATATGGCATCAATGGAAGAGCTGATAATCAATAAAGAGCCTAGGTAATGCCTTGCTTTGGCATTTACTATTTACTATTAGATAGTAAATATTTACTATTAACTATTAGAATGCTATTTGGTTTTGATTTTATTTTGATATGAAATATGCTGATTTGGAAACACATAAAATATTGTTTATTATGCTTTTAACTTGTGAAACTAACTCCTGGGTTGTTTTCTGAGAATAAATTATTCTTATAAGGCAAAGTAAATTGGTCTTATACTATATACTTTTCAAATCATCTCAGTTCTTCCCTTAGATTGTTGGGAGGATCTAATTTACTTTATTTTGTTTTTGACAGAATCATGACACCCATCTCAAGATTTCCACTACTGCATCTGTGTCCAAGAGCACTGTGATGGGACACATATCCCCTAATCATAAAGAGCAGGGAAGTGTCACAACAGATGATAAGGAGTGGGCACAAGCAAATGAAGCTTCCTTGCTTGGCAACTGTTTGAAAAAGATTATTAGGGATCAATCAATTTAAACTCTATTCATATGGTGCTCCTCTGATTCTGAGATAACCCATGGAGATGTCAATGATATTCATTTGCTTAAAGAATTAGAAACCCAGAACAATGGGCATGGTGTCTGAGGCCATTCTTCTGGTGACTAGCAGAATTCAGGTGAGTGAGTTCAGCTTTACGAGAAGCAAAAACATTTTCAGGGCTGGATAGCTCAGCAGTTAAGAATGTTTTCTGATCTTACAGAGAACCAGCAGTCAGTTCCAAGCACCCATCCCTGACAGCTCACAACCACATATAAGTTAGTTCCAAGGGACCCAATGTTGTCCTCCAGGCCCTGTATGCACTCTTACACACCTAGCATACATATATACATATGCACATGAATGCAAATCAAATCTTTAAAAATTATATTTTTTAATGCCTAGACTGCAGGGTTTCACTGTTGCTTAAATATCACATATGGACAACTTGTGTCCAAAACTAAAAATTTACTAATCAGACTATAATCATGGCAAATGCAAAAAAAAAGGATGATACTGTTCAATGTGCTGGCTTAAGAGGTGATGAAGGTTCTACATTTTCTTGGCCAGAGTTAACTCCACATTAACAAGGATGTATTTACCCATAGCAGCAAAAAGCTGCTCAGATTTGGCTTGTGTGCAGAGAAAATATTTGTTTCTCAAGTAGAAAGTGGTATTCTAACAATTCTTTACTCATACAGCCAATGCTCTTATGATGCTTAAGAGCACCAGGTACTGAATAGGGCATCAGGCACCCAAACATGAACAAAATGCATTAGGACCTCTCTAAGTAAATAATGGTCCTCCTAAAGGACAGAGGAGGAAAGAGAGGCTTCATCAAGAGAGAGCAAATGGTTCTCTACTCTGAAAAGAGTCTGTCTCTGTAACAGTTTCCTGGTGGTCTTCTGGAGGACAATGACACCAGACAGTTGTTGCCTCTCAGGTGTTCCCAAAGAACTTCTGCCACAAATTAAACCATTCCTCACACTGCATTCATTATACAATGTTTCTGAACGCCAAGTCAGCATCTTTCATATCAAAACAAAATAAAAACCAAGTAGCAATCTACTAGTCAACAGAAAATATCACATTAGGGCTCAAGCCAGTGAGGTAAAGAAGAAACTTAAGAAGGATTTATGGCTGGGTGGTGGCACACACCTTTAATCCCAGCACTCGGGAAGCAGAGGCAGGTGGATCTCTGTGAGTTCGAAGACAACCTGGTCAATAGTGTGAGTGCCAGGACAAACTCCAAGGCCACAGAGAGAAACTGTCTTGGAAAAACCAAAACAACAACAAAAACAAAAAACAGAAAAATAACAAAACAAAACAAAAATGATTTATAAACAAAATATATAGATTCAGAATCCATGCCTTAGCAAATTTTTAGCAAGTGGCTTTCAGGGATTTAATTGAACAGTCTGATAAAGCAGACATATCCCATTCCACCCTCATTCTAAGAAACTACAACTCATTGCAAAATATTCTCCATTCAACTCTTGACTTTTGTTTCTGTTTCTTTTGTTCGTTTTTATAAATAGCAATCGAACACTTAGCATTTCCTAGATACCACTTTGAGAACCTAGGTATTAAACAATGGACTAAAGAGACATTACCACTCAGTTTACTTCAATTGCAGAACTATATATGTAAAATTCTAACGGGGATGTTATCTGGAGTACCTATGTCCTGGGAGCTACAATGCTTAAAAACTAGAAAGTGTGTGCAACCTAAGGCTCAGAGGACAGTGGCCATGAAGATGGTGAAGCTTTTATTCTGTTGACGTTAGTCTCAAGTGTGGTAGGTTCTCGGGAGGAACAACGGTTTGGAAGAGGCTCTGAGAGAGGAGGACAGACATCCCTCTACACAGACACTAAGACGTGAGCAGTGAGAGAAAGAGACTGCCGAGCCTTCTGGAAGGCCATGATAACAAGGAAGATCAGCTATCAAGTGGGAGAGAGAGCAAATGGGGTTCCCAGAGAAGAGGTCAAAGGTATAACAGATTTTGCTGATGACTATAAAGAGGACCCAGGGGAAGGATTTCAGGGTTTAGAAAGAGGGGGGAGAGGGAAAAGTAAATCCTTTTCTCATTCTTTCTGCTATCTGCCTTCTCCCCAAGCGCAGATTTATTTGGACCTTTTCTAATACAGCCTTCCTCCTTCCTCTTCTTACCGTTGTACGTTCCCTCAGTTTATCCTCACGTTTCCTGTCTTGTTCTCATTATTCACTTTCTTCCCCATTGCTTATGTCTCTGAGCCTTATTTCCACCTTCCCTTTTAAATGGATTCCCCCCACCCCAATAACTTTTCTTCCTTTCATATTTGATAGTTTGACCTTGATCATGGGAATCATTCACAGGGATGTTTGATAGCAGGATATTTGGAGAACATCTAATGTCCTGCCCATTGAGTCTTGGTTGGCAGAGCCTGCACTTACAATGCACAGAACTCACCCTTTCCTCACCTGGACTTTGACAGGTTCCATCCAGTGCTCCAAAGTGTCAGTAGTCACATTCTCCGGCAGCATCACAGGATCACTAGGGGGGATGATGCATGATGGAGAACACACTGCACCTGAAGGAATGGAAGTGTATAGCAGAGCCATGGACTTCCCAGACCACACTCGTTTTCAATGTTTGCTTAGTCTACACTAAGAAGTCTATACTATCAGTTATAACATCATAGTAGTTATAGGCAGGGCTGACTTCTGCCCCTTGCGTACTTGTAGGATACTGTTATGCAAGGTCATAAAGAGCCAGTGTGACAAACTAACTCTGTCCTTTCTCCATGTGCCACCTCCTCTGCCTGGTTCACTGTATTCTTTCCTCAGGAACTGATACATATCTGAGCCATTCAACAATTAAAAGATTGATTTCTGGTTTAGCAGATTGCCACATCCCCAAATCAGAGCTCCAGCTAGTCAAACTCTGTATTGATTGACAGATACCTTGTTAGTATATTTAATATCATTCTGATCTCCCAATAGCTTATATTGATAGCTTTTGTTACCTTGTAGCTTCAATACAAGGAGGAAATTACCCCAGGGCTTATCCTATTCTGCCAGTTGGCATGCTGAAGATCATTACATACACAACCAAGAAACTTATTTGAGTAAGGGAGGAAACAGCCAAAATAAGAAGCAGAGATTTTGGTCTCTCAAAGAAAAATCTTGTTCTGTTTGCTTACATGGCAGTCCCAAGTGCCTCCTCCTCAAAGCCTAGTCAAATGAAACTCATTCTTCAGGTTCTCTTTCCTACAATGTAAGTAGTCTCTAACTTTCTTTTCATTTCTTATTGTCTGTGTCTTTAGGTAAATAATTCATTATTTTTAGGAGCCACCATATATGTATAATAAAATAAATAAAAATCAGAAATTTTGAGGGTGAGAATCTGCTCATGAAACACCACTGAAGAGACATCTGAGATCCCTGATAATATGATCAGCACAAGACATTATAATACAAATAATACTTAGAACACAGTGAAGAATCAATTCAAAAATGACTGGGTTTCCAATTAATTCATATTACGCACATTTATATCACATGGGTTAGACTCTCCCAAGAAAGTTTCAGGTCTGTGTAATTCAGAATTTAGATACAATCTCATAAGGTTTCACATTACAAATCTTTTCTGTGATGTGTAGGGCCAGTTTAGACAAAGTCAGCTCAAGCTTACTCTAAGTGGCTCTGGCCCCAAACAACTTAACTGCAATTACTTAAGTGCTTGCCCACAGGCTCTGGAACCCAGTCCTGTGCAGAGAAAGACTGAAGAACGACGGGAGTGGTGCCGCCTCAACTAATCCTGCCCACGCCAACAGAGGTAATATAGGATCCCAGCACCATGGGGTAGGATGCAGCTGATCATTCTTTTCAGAGCTACAGATCCAGCCACAGGTACATGCTTAGTCTCAAAGCAAAGAAGGCAACGTGAGCAGATGTCCCGTTCTTACCAATCCCATATCCCTGTCCACACTTGTACTCCACAGAATTCAGCTCTGAAGGGGGTGGCGGGCATTCCCCTTGCAGGTTTTCACACAACTTGAATTCCTGGGTCCACAGCCCCTCTTTAGTGCAGAGGATGGGAGTCTAGAACGTCAAAGATAAGAAACACCACTATTGTTATTTTGTTACTTTCATGGTAAGAAGGGGGAAAGTGGTCTGGTTAGTGACAATACCCTTTAACTTCTGGATCTTGGGCTAAACGAGGATTAAAGCAATAAGAATAAAAATTGGCAAAAGAAGGAGGAGGAGGAAGAGGAGAAAAGGAAGTACTGGAGGAAAGAATGAAGAACTCACAGTACAACCCAAGGCAATGTCTTGCTGTTGCCATGGGAAGGAATCATGAACAACTTCTCCATTTGTGCAACTTACTACCATTATATTCTCCTTCAACAATGAGGATACAATAAACGGACCAGAGCCGTATATTCTGATCTGTTTTGAGAAAAGTCCCACAGATGGTGTGGCTTTTACCAAGATTTGTACATATTATCACACCAATGTTGCTTGTGGCAAATGCGGATTTTTTTTCCCAGATTGGTTTTGTATAGTGGAAGCAATTAACAATTTTCCTAAAGGTATGTTTTTTCCTCTCTACTGAAACACACATTTTATTGCTGCTTTCACCCTGCTTGAAGTCTGTTCCCTTTCTCCACATGCCTGCTGCCTGGTATAACTCTTGGCTCACCCTCCCACCAATCAATGAATATTCTACCTGGATGGAACAAAGAGAAAATTAATAGCTATAAACTCCAAGGGGAGAACCAGAAATCTATCAATAACTCTGCCTTTGTCTGGCAAACTCCATGCTTTCTTAACTAGTCAGTTCACACAAGCATGCCTGATGTCTTCGGATCTCATTTTGTGGTCCATTCCTTTCACATCAGTTCTACAATATTACCTTGAATACTGGACACTAAGTTCAAGTTATGCGGAGGGAGCAGGGAAGGCCGTTGATCTTTGTCTCCAAAGTCTACTTGACTTCCTGTCTCATGCATGTGTCTGGGATACTTGAAAAAGTGTCTCAAACAGAACTTGAGTTTAGTCATACAACATGATAAGACTGTGGTTTTTAGTTCAGACTTGTGCCAGAATCCTAGGGAGGGGACTAGTCAAACAGCACTTTAAGAAGCTTTGCTGAATAATTTGTGTTTTTGTTTGGGTCTTTGTTCTACTATAAAAGAAGTTCATGACTCCTGCATTCCTACTCGTTAGGTCAGTGCACTCATGAGAGTTGACTGCATTGCAAATCTGCATCCTAGACCAGCATGAAAAGGGCTGTTACCCTACTCACTGGTGTCTTCTCCTTATCCCAAAGAACTGAATTTGGAAGGGAATGTTCCAAAACACCAGTTCTCTTTGGAACGCTCTATGGAATGATATCAGTGCCTCTCATTAGAACCCAGCTGCTTAAGGACCTGCCTGCTGTGTTTCTTTCAGTTCACTTCTTCCCAGTATTCATGTCATGGCCATGATCATGGAGAAGAAAGCAGAGTCCCATCCCAATGAAGCTCATAGAGTCTTACTTACCCTTTCCATTTCCTGGTTGCAGTTGAGCACACATTGGCTGTCCAGTTTGAAGCCATCAGTACACACATACATGCCTTCAAACACAGGAGAAGGAGGTTCGCACACCACTGGGCTGCAGCTCCTCTGTTCCCAGGTCCCATCATCCAGGCATTGTATCTTCAGGAACTTACTAATGAGACATGAAACCAAACAGCCCATCAGAGAAGACTGGACCCTCAGAAAGATATGATAAATATTAGCATAGGGGAACAGTGACATGCTCAGCAGGTAAAGTTGCCAAGCCTGAGTTGAATCCCTGGAACCTACGTGCTAGAAGGAGAGAAATGACTTCCAAAGTTGTCCTGTGACCCCCCCACATGCCATGTCATATGTATGGGACCACACATCATCCACATCCACACACACACACACACACACACGCATCCACACACACACACACTCACACACGCATACACACACACACACACACACACACACACACACACACACACACACACACTGGAAATAAAAAAGGGCAGGGCAATTGGTTCTATTTAGCCAAATGTCCCAGTGTGGCTCATTAATCCAAAACTAGTGGTGTTTATGGACTGACAGTGGTGGGAGGGCTTGCACATTTGACTTACTACTCCCAGGAGAGCTGATAAATAGCAAGCAACTAGACTGTTGATGGGCACAGTCTCAGTCTCACATCTGAGCCCAGGGAGAGATGCCATATAGTCAGAGTACAGCAGAGTTGTCAGACACTTGGGACGCATCGGATGTAACATGAAGATCACCTGTTCTGTGGTGATACAGTTGCTGAAATTGGTAATGCTCATTGTCATTACCTCTTTGAGGAGAAAGAGTCCAGCAATGTATTGGTCTAGAACAGAAGTCCACCTGACCTTCAAAGGACAGTCTCTCCACTGACATCACTATGGCTGCTTTGTTTGTTTACAAGTTCACTTTTTCTTGGAATATGTTCATAGCTTTCATCAGATCCGTGAGCTGATGTGACTCAGTATGGCCCTGGAAGAACTAGCCCTCCACCTCATGTCCAGACATGGCCCCTCAGCAGAGACTGTGCTCAAGAGGGACAGGAACGAAAACACCAGAGTTCTTGGTACTGCCGATTCCATTCCACTCCCCGCTGACTCACTGCAGCCAGGAGGTGCTTTCCAGTTTGGCTCTTTTCGCATACCTACTTCTGATTCACAAAAAAA
>LOEQ01002859.1:102115-113978 GCA_001685075.1 Bramus lutescens | reverse complement strand
AAAACCTCGCACTTGCAGATAAGCTTGTCATTGAAAATACAAATAATCCTTTTGGCTACTGGCTCTCTCCACCATGTAGCTGGTGGTTTTAAATTGCTTGCTTTCATTTGTGAGTGAGTGAGTGAGTGAGTGTGTTTGTGTGTGTTTGTGTGTGTGTGTGTGCACAAGTATGTTTTGAGGCAGGGTCTCATGTAATCCAAGCTGGCCTCTTAGCATCTGAGGGTGACCCTAAACTAATGGATCCTCTTACCAACATTTCCCAACTGCCTGGGCTTACAGGCTTATGCTACATGCCCAGGACATTAAAATGATGTTTTCTAGTGTCATAATATCATTTTAACACTTAAAATATGTGCATCATCCCATATATGCTTTTAACCATCATAAAATGCCTTCTCTGTGCTTGTAATATTCTTCTATTTTCTACCAGAGAAACATAGATCACCCTGGTATATGCAGAAGTCAGGTTTTTCCACTGGGTTGGAAACTTGCAGAAGGCACCAGCTGTTTCATTTTCTGTTTTCAATTTTTAAGATGCAGTATTTAGCCTATATTTGGAACTAAGAAAATAAATACTTTATTTTTAAACCACTGATTTGCAATGAACAACATCAGGTACATTGCAAGACTCCTAACAAACAAATCAATCGAGTCATCATAGCTCTAAGAATAAAACTCTGCTTTTATCTCAACTATAGAGAAAAAAAAACACACCATGATGTTAAGTCCCTTTCCCAGGATCTTACACCACAGGATGCATTTGCTTTCAAACAATTTGAACAACATATTTTAAAACTATCTCCTTAGAAGGCTGTGTGTTGCACAAGGATCTCACTAGCATAGTTTAGTGGTGTCAATTGTGAACCTCTATGCTAATGAAAGAGCAGGCAATGCATTATTTAGTACAAGGATTCTTCCCCACAAAGATGATACTTAAAGATGGCTTCCAAAATTGTTTTATAGCAAAGGGTTTGCAGCTCATATTCCTGTAATGAGGCTCCTTTGAAATCTCCTTAAATTCAGCGTTTTCTCTTCCTTTACTCTGCAGATTTTAAAACCTCCAGGAGAACCCTCCCCCTTTCACAGTTGAGACCCTTCCCATGGCTCTGCTGAACTGACATTTCCCAACTGGAGAGAGCCAGCAACACCACTGACACCAAGAGGGGAGCAAAGCTGTACAACCCTTGCCTGTCAGCACGGTTGCAAAGGAAAACCCTTGCTTGGCCAGGATGATAATATTTTTACTTCATGTGGTATTTTTCTTTTTCTCTGAATTGGTTTGAAATAGCTTAACCATGGAAACAGTCTCCCCTTTCCTTGCCCGGAGTGAGGAATCATTCAAGAATGTCGAGTTCATGAATTTCCTTGCCAGTTTAATAACCTCAGAGGTGAGAGTAGACAGATTAAACTTGCATGGGGGAGAGTGAGTTTGGGTATTTGGGGTTGTACCCACACACTATGACAGGACCCGTGCTGCAAACTGGCAACAGCAAGAGATGAGGACTGATGTGTGGTAGTAAGAGAAGAAAGAGAGTTGAGAGTGCAGTCCCTGGACTGGGCAAGCATGAGGGGAGGCTGGGAGCATCGTCGTTTCCTAGGCAACCGGGGTCCCTTCATAGCAGTCCTTTCCTACACTTCTCCCAGTTTCATGAGTTCTCCTTCCTCGTGCTTTCTTTTCCTTTGGAAAGCAGATGATTTTACGTAGCTGTGTTAGTTCCTTTTCTCATGGCTGTGACCAAGCACCTGACAGAGAGCAACTTAAAGGAGGAAGATTCTGTCTGTTAGTCCAGAGGAATATAGTCTGCCATGGCAGGGAAGGTGTAGGTATAGGACCAAGACTGTCCATGGTGCATATATTGCCAAAGATCAGGAAGCAGAGAAAGGGGAATACTGGCTCTCTGCTGACTGACTTTTCCCTTTTCCTCTTTTTATTCACCCTAGTCTCCATCCCGGGGCATGGTGCCATACACATTTGAGGAGTGTCTTTCTTTCAAGCCTTTCCTCACTTAAATTTCTCTGAAAATACTCAGAGATATATGTAAAGCTAAGCCTCATTAATGCTCTATGTGCTTCTTAATCCAACCAAATAGACCGTACAAGTGAACCATCACTACGGCCATCTCCTGGGTTTCTGTTTGTTTGTTTTTCAGGTCCTGTACCTCTACATCGGGTGATACTGTTAAGGCCCCACCTTCAAACCACTTCCAAAGCATTCACCAGGTTCCCCGTGGCCCAGTGGTGTGAGATGCTTCAATCTGCTGATCACGCTTATGTGTGGATTCACAGTTAATGGCCTGAGTCTTCAGCGTCATGGTATGGAGCTTGTGTGCCATGGGGCCCTTCTGGCCATTTTGTTACATTCCAAAGACACCATGATTATATCAGAAAATAAGAATTCCTTGGATTAGTTCTAGCTCCATAAAACTTGGCTTCTTTCTAAGGCCTGTCTGAGGGGGGCTGAAACTTAAAACATTCCTCCTAGTCTGTTTTATTCAGTTACTATTGTACACAAAACAATTGTTCTTTCTCCATCTCTCTAGTCTATGTCAAAACTTTAATCTTCAGTGTGATTACACTAGGAGGGAAGGCATTGGAGGGATAATTACGTCATAAGACAGCACCCTCCTGATGGGACTAGTGCCCTTAGACAAACGGGCACAAATGCTTCCCTGCCTTGTCTACATTCTTCCATACGAGGACACAGCAGAAAGGAGAGCATTTGCATACAAGGAAACCTGTTTTTAGAGAAGACATCTACCAAATTCTGTCATCAAGAACTGCAAGGCATGAATGCCGGTTAGTTGAGACATTCAGTCTATTATACTGTTACTGTGAACCCCAAGATCATAGCACCTCTGTGGCATGATCTGGATAACTGCTTCTGCGTGTCTCCTGACGTGGGGGTATTGCATACTGACCTCTCACTCTAATTTAGAATTATTCTTGGGGGGAAAAGGCATTACTCCTAACGGTCCATTTCCTTCAGGCAATATGTGCAAACCAGGAGCCAAGAAACTCTTTGGAGTCATGATAGCAATGGATTTGCATTTCAAGGAAGGATAGCTGTAAGCACTGAATCAAATCATGCAGACAGGTCCTTGTCAAGACAGGATCCAAGACTTCCTGGAAATCTCCTTCCACTTCTTTCTGCATAACACCTTCTGCTCACATCTATCCCCTCTCTGTAGTATCTTCATGCCAGTGGGTAAAGGAAGATAAAGGCATTGTCTTTTATAGGAAACTAATACCAGTGACCAAGTAAGTGACTTTCCTGATGTCCATAGAGTAAGAGAGTTACCAGCTAAAGAGAGAGTAGAGATTTCAAGCTCTAAGACAACACCCCAACCATTAGACAACTAGGTTTCAGATGAAATTTGTAGGAAAACTTATCACAATCAAGTAAGAGTTCTTTTGAAAACCTAGATTACCTGGCCATCTGAACTAAATTTCCTGGAACTGGCCGAGGACAGTACCTTCCTTCTCTCCCTATTCTCCCTCTTGCTTCCGCCCCCCCCCCTTTTTTTCTGTAGTGCTTTGGATCAAACACAGAGCCTTCTGTATGTTAAGCATGAACTCTACCGTTGAACTAGATCTCTCAGTCTGAACTCTATTTTGAAATCCTGCCTATATTTTTTTAAATGCAATGAGGTTGGCAAATGCCTACAATTTCTTCTCCTTCCCATGCTAGTAAAAGTAAGCCATAAATGCAAGAAAAGGAGAGTACAATCATTCACCTAAGAAGCCTGCAGCCCTCCCATCTGGTCTCAGCTGAGCATCCAGCTTTTTGGCAAAGGTTGTTAGCTGGGTGATCTTGCTCTCTTTCCCTTACTTTGTAAATGACATCATGGGGAGTTGAGGATGTGCTAAGTTTTGTATTTATTTTCTTTCTAACTTCCCCAGACAAATTGCCACAATTTCCAAGGTGAAAGGTGTCTTTTCCCAATCTCTAGAGCGTGTGGTACCCACCTACTGTCGAAACCCCAGCTGTGTCTTTTCTCCTTCTTACACTCCTGCCAGAAATAAAGAGCCTGTTATCAAAACTTGGCTGCACAGTTGATTGATGTTGCTCGAGGCACACACGATTGTACCCCATTTTTCTACCACCACCAAAGGCTTTATCAAAAGTCATATTTATGTTCCCTTGGAGAAAAGTAAGAGTACAGTTTCTGGGTCCAAGAGAATTATCATATCTTTGCCAATCCAGGGCATCTGTTGTCTACAGTGGGGAGTCCCTCAGAAATAGTGTCAACATAAAGAGATATGGAAGAGTGAGGAACTAGTCCATGCATGGTAAAGACTCTTACTCCTTAGTTCTTGGTTACCACATCTCTACAAGTACTCAGACTTCCTCCACACAACGAATGACATCACTGTCTACTTTGTTGCTCCAACTTGAAACACAGGAGACATTGCTGTTTGCACTCTCTCAATCTTCTATTTTCCCCAACCCCATCTGGTCTCACACAATCCATCAGCAAGCCCTGTGAGGTCCTTCACACAGGTATTCCTGGAGCTTGTCCCAGTACCTCAGCATCTCTGAAGACCCAAAGCTACTCTCTTATATTTCAGCTAGATGTTCCACTTTTCTGTACCCTTTCATACCCTTTCAGCAAGTATTAATTAGAGGAAATTTTCATAAACATGAATAAATTATGTTGTATCATTTCCTGTGCAAAGCATTTTACTTGTTTCTGGCCACAAAACAAAATATTTGAATTCATTAAAGTCCAAAATGCTTCCTATTAGCCTGCAAGGTCCTGTATTACATGACTGCATTCTCTTTGATACCATGCTCCCCGCTAGTCATGTTTTTAAATGCACTCATCTACTCTGGGGTGAGAATTACAAGTGCATCATAAGATCATTGCTTCCATGGGGACTCAGATGCCACTCTTCCGGCTTGTGGTGCTGTTCTTCTAACTGGATCCCTCTCTACCTATCTATGAACAGTTTTGTCACCAAGAGAGCCCTCTGTCACCTTAAGAGCCAGCATCCTTGCTGCATTCACAGAGTACATGCTCTGTAATTACCTTGTTTATTTTCTATTTGTTTATTAATATACTTGCTTCTGTGATGTCTGTTTACTCCTACCTGGGCCTTATTTGCCATGATATCTTCAATACCCAGCATTATGTCTAGTTCATATTAGGTGTTAATAGGTTTTTGTTCAGGAGATGTGTGAATATTTACTTTACAGCTAAAATGCCATTAGAAATTCCATTAATTAACTTGGTATTATCACACTGATCAATGTATTGTGATGACCAAACACTAATGCCCATATTGCAATCTGAAAGGACCTATGGTCCTGCAAGGGAGCAGATAAAGGAATTAATTCCTTTCTTGTGTATTTGCCATTTGCCTATGCTAAATAGGAAATGTAAACGGAGAAGGCAATTACATTGTTTTTATTACAGAACAACCACCCAAAGTATTAATTGGTTCAATTTTGTTGCATGACATATGCTCAGTTTTCAAACTGAATTACATAGACTAGATTTTCTCTTCAGAATACTCTGGGTCCTTACTACCCACAGAGTGGTACCTAGAACAGCAGTATTACAATCAGAATATGCAAGCTTGTTAGTAATAAATACAAGGATATATCCCAGATTGACTCAATAAGAATCTAAAATTCTCCAGGCTATTCCCACGCATTTTAAAGTTGGAGAAGGGATGATCAAGGCCACTTTGAGAGGCACAGTCTTCAACCCCACTACAAAGAATATTATAGTAATTCCAAACTCCACACCAGTTTTTATTTTAACAGACTGCAGGCCTGGCTTCTCAAGCCAATATCCTTAAAGGGGAGCAGGCAGACTTCAGCTGTGACCAGTCCACAGCTGATCACAGTTGCTCTGTCCTGTGTAATATCAGACCTCCAGATGTCCTGTCCCAGAGAAGAAATAGAAGCAGCAGTAACATCCACTTAGATATATTGGCTTTGGCAAGTGTTCCTTCTGTGAGTAAGAACCAAATGAGAGTGTCTTTTATTAAGTACTCCCAGGTAAAGTGGAGCCTCTGTCAGCATAAAGATCCTAGTAAAGCCTAGATGTGGATGAACTGTTTATTCTGTGTCAAGGCCTGATTCTGTGCTTCTGTCTTTGCTAATAACTTAGGTCCCCAGGCTGGTAGGTGCAGGAACACCCTCTCCCTGAGCCAGAACATCTTCAAGCTTATAATAACTTCTCCATCCTTTCTCACTAGATCCCTCAGCATTTCTAATTTTTAAGTTCAATAGTACTTAATCTTTTTTGGTATGTTTCTGGCCCACTTTTATACATCTGATGGAATTTTTCATGTAGAACATGCTTGAGTTATTTCCCCAAACCTGAGATGTCTCATGTGATTTAAATCTAAATGCACACAGTTATTACAGTTATTCAGATTCTTCATATCTGTTCCCATTGGTGCATGTCTGAAGAACTAGAAATCACATTGAAAGGCGAGGATTAATGAAACCTAAAACATGGAGACGTTTAGTAGGAACCTATGGACTTTACCATTTTTGCATCATCTACCTGTATATTCATATGTTCATTTCCACATTCATTGGACAGTTATTCATTGAGCATCATTGGGTCCACAGCTTGGTATGGCAATAATGCCAGAATACTAATTTACAGGAGCCCTGTCTTGTTCACTGTTCTATTGCTGTGAAGAGACACCATGACCAAGGCAACTCTTATGAAAAGAATCATTTAATTGGGTGCTTGCTTACAGTCTCAGAGGCTTAGTCCATTATCATCATCATAGGGAGCATGGCAGTATACAACAGGCATTGGAGCAGTAACTGAGACCCTCACATTTTGGTTCATAGGGAGAGAGAGAGAGAGAGAGAGAGAGAGAGAGAGAGAGACTAAACTTTATGTGGGTTTTTGAAACTTCAAAGTCGCCCCCACCCAGTGACACGCTTCCTCCAACAAAGCCACACCTCCTAATCTTTCAAATTCTATAAAAGAGTTCCACTCCCTGGTGAATAATCATTTAAATATATGAGCCCACAGGTGCCATTATTATTCAAACAGCCCTAAGAGGAAGCTACCAGGAGACATGAAGTATATAAAGAAAGAGATGCTTTGAGGTAGGTTTGCTTGGTCCAGAAAGAGAAGGATAGGTAGACTAAAGGAACATGCATGAAAGATCCAAGAGGTATTGATGGAGAAAATCTACAACCGCTAATTTACCAAACCAGCATAATTCCTAGCAACAATATATAAGCAGGTAAGCATAGTCTTCACCCATCATGAAGGAAACTTCCTTTGCACCAAATAGAAAACCACAACTAAGCAAAATACAAAGTTATAGAGCCCACTATCCTATCCCTAACCTTTAGGGAAAATTGCAGAAGAGAGAAAGAAATATTAAGAGCCAGAGGAACCGGGAATTTGCTGTGAGATTGGGTCTTCTAGTGATATCAGAGGCTACACCCATAAACTCTCCCCAGCATGACTGCTCCAATATAAACTGAACAATCAGAACATGCCAAATGGGACAGAGAGAAGTCCATGAGGCATGAACCCTACATAGAGAACTGCAGGCAATGGAGGAAGGCTGGGCATGGGAAAGGTGGCCTTTCCCAGGGAAGAGCAAAGAGCACATCTACTAGTTGCCCAGTTCCAAATGGTCAGCCCTGAAAACATATATAGGTAGTATTATAGAGACTGATCAGATTCTATTCATGAGTGTGGTATGTATGTGTGTGTGTGTATGTGGTGTATATGTGTGCAATAACAATTAGTGAAAAAAATAAGCCATAAATTTGAAAAAGAATAGTGAGGAGTATTTAGGGGGAGGAAAGGGAAGGAAGAAATATAATTAAATTATCTCAAAGTGAAAATATCCCAGAGGTATAAAGATGAATCGTTAGTGATCTTGGCTAGTAAAAAGAGAAGCCTGCCTCCCTCTTTCTTTTCTCTCTCTCTCTCCCTCTCCCTCCCTCCCTTGCCCCCCCTCTCTTTCTCCATCTGTCCATCTATCCATCCAAACATCCATACATATATACATGTATACATACATAACTCAGATAAAGGGAAAAGTCTGCTGTGAGTCCAAGAAGACTTTGTTTTTTTTTTTTCAGGAATGATAAAAAACTGTATATACTCATTTTTGAAGACAGTTTATCTGATTTATTACTAATTATTTTCTTATCATCAAAAGTTTCAGTACAAAATCTTCTTCAGACTCCTCCTGGCATCTCTATAGCCCTGCCTCTGTCAGTCTGTCTGTTCAACTACAGACAGAGGTGACAGTAAGTACTCATAATAAGTAGGTACTTTCAAAACATGGCCACACTTTTGTTACAGGCTTCACCTGATGAGCCACTTTCTGTCACTCTTGCTCCTTCAGAAAGTAAAGGGCTTTTGACAATCCCTTGTCTAGAAGCCATAGCAGCAATAAGATCTGAGTTACTAATGTGTAACATGAGCATCTGGGAAGCCATAGGTACCTGTGGATTGGAAGGTGGACAGGAATGCCTACGCATGCCACTTGCCTGGTCTCTCATGCCTGGATATGGATGAGAGGAGAGAGCTAGTTAACACTCTCTGTGTCAGATTTTTTCCATGTAAAAAGCAAGGGTTGGAATGCATTGAGATAGGAGACAACTTCCTGAATGGAACGACAAGAGCACAAGCACTAAGGTCGACAATTCATAAAATTCATGAAGCTGAAAAGCTTCTGTAAGGCAAAGGACATCAACAATAGTACAAAATGACAGCCTACAGAATGGGAAAAGATTTTCACCAACTCCACATCTGACATAGGGCTAATATTGAAAATATGTAAAGAACTCAAAAAACTAGACACCAACAAACCAAATAATCCAATTAAAAAAAACAGGGTATCAATTTAAGCTGTGAATTCTCAACAGAGGAATCTCACATGGCTGAGAAATTCTAAAGAAATGCTCAACATTCTTAGCTATCAGGGAAATGCAAATCAAAATGTCTTTGAGATTCCATCTTACGCCTGTCAGAATGGCTAAGATCAAAAACATAAGTGATAGCTCATGCTGGTGAAGATGTGGAAGAAGGAGAACACTCCTCCATTGCTGGTGGGAGTGCAAAATTGTACAGCCACTTTGGAAATCAATATGGAGATTCCTCAGAAAATTAAAACTTGATCGGCCTCAAGACCTATACCACTCCTGGGCATACACCCAAAGGATGCTACATCCTACTAACAGGTATGAACTATGTTCATAGCAACTTTATAATAGCCAGAGTAGCATGAATTCTAATTGAACCAAGTAGAATTTGCAGTACAAGCCTGCAATTGGAAACAACCTGTAAGTCCTTCAACCAAAGAATGGATAAAGAAAATGTAATATATGTATACAATTACTCAGCTGTTTAAAAAAAAAGACATCATGAGATTTGAAGGCAAATAAGGAAAATGTGGTATATGTACACAATTACTCAGTTATTAACAAAAGGACATCATGAATTTCTAGGCAAATGGATTGAACTAGAAAAAAATCATCCTAAGTGAGATATTGCAGTCCCAGAAAGATAAACATGGCGTGTTCTCACCTATAAGTGGGTATTAGCAGTTGAATAAAGGATAATCATGCTACAATCGACAGACCCAGAGAGGCTAAATAACAAGGAGAGCTCAAGGAAAGACTCATGGATCTCCCTGTGAAGGGTAAATAGAATTTATTTCTCAGGTGGCCTGGGGGCAGGTGGAACAGAAGCAGGAGGGATGGGGGTAGAGGGAGAGAGAATTGGAAGAGATTACTGGAATTTGTAATTAGAGGGGCATTTGGGCGACAATGTGAAAATCTAGTGCTATGGACACTCACTAGAAACGATGAGGGTGACCCTAATGTAGACTCCTGATAATGGGGGATATGGAGCCTGAACCTGCCATCTTCTGTAACCAGGCAAGATTTCTAATGCAGAAATTGGACATCAAGCCAGCCCCACAACCTTTGACCTTTGTCCTGTCTGCAAGATGTTCTGGGTAATGGTAGCACAGAACTTGTGGGAGTGGCTAACCAATGACTGGGTCAATGTGAGCCCCATGCCATGAGAGGAAGACCATGTCTGACACTGTGTGGATGCCCAGGAACCAAAGGCTGGACAGCCCAGAGACCTAGGATTGAACCAAACATGACTGACAAAAAAAGAGAAACATCAATGAAATGATTCTTAATGATATTCTGCTGTGCTCATAGACCAGAGCCTAGTCCAATCATCTTCAGCCAACAACTGATGGGAACAGATGCAAAGACCCACATCCAAACATTAGGCAGAACCAAGGAAGAAAGGGAGGAATGATTACAGAAGCCAGAGCCGTCAAGGACATGATAAGAACATGGCCCACAGAATCAACTAAATGGGGATCATAGAGGCTTACATAGCCTGAAGGGACAATCAGTGATTCTGTATGAGTCTGGGCTAGGTCTTCTGCTTATACATTATGGTTGTGTAGCTGAGTTTTCTTGTGGGACTCCTAACAGTGGGAGTGGTGTTGTCTCTGACTCTTTTGACTGCTCTTGGAACACCTTACCTCCTACTGGGCTGCCTCACACAGCCTTGATAGGAGGGCATGTGCTTCATCTTATTGTAACTTGTTATGCCATATTCAACTGATATCCCCCAGGATGCCTTCTCTTTTCTGAAAGGAAACAGAGGGGGAGTAGGTCTGGAGGAGAGGGGAAAGGGACTGGGAGGAGAGCAGGGGGGTGAATATTATCATGATGTAATATATGAGAGAAATTTTTTTTTAAAAGGCAAGAGGTGGACAATTCAGTCACAGTGCCTCCAGGATATATTTCGAGGCTGCACTGAATGATCACTATCACTAAATGTAAGAGAATGACTCAAACAGAGGCTGTAGAAGCACATAACTAGTGTTAAAACTGCAGCTTTGGTTCTTAATAAGCCTCTGACCTGAAATCAATTACTTTGCCTCACTTGTTCTCAGTTTTCCTGTTTAAAAAAATGGAGATCACACATTTCTCCCATTATTCTAAGAAACACAAGGAAGAGTATCTGCTAAGTGGCCCAAAAGACTAGCAAGTGCTAATGACCTAAGTGTGTGTATATGTCCACAATCCACTCAGTATTCTAACCATACTTAATTCTTCATATTACTGTCCCACCCATAATCCCCTAGGGGACCATTCATGAATCAGTCTGGCCTACCCTGACCCCAATTGTTAGAGAACAAGGCAAGGTTACTACCAAACTGCTCACCCACCCAAAGTAAGAGTTAGTAGGGCCAGAAAAGCAATGAGGACAAGCCAAAGGCAGATGAGAAACAATACGGGGGTATGAAGGTGCATGTTGCTGAAAGTCTCACTCTTTCAACTGTTCAAAGGAAGCATGGTTTATACTTATTTTTTCCAATTAATAGAAAAAATGGCAGTTGATACAGAACAGCACTTTACAGTAAGGTGCCCCTTTCTTGGGACGCAAGGTCACAGGGATTTACAAATCCAGCAAGTATTCTTTTAAGCAAAAGCCGAAGCACCAGCTGCCAGTCCTGTAAATCCTGAGGCAGGAATTGGCCCATGCCCGGTGTGTATTTGAGTGGCCAAAGCTTACAGCAGAGGTTCAGTCACTTTGAAGCCAAAAGAAGCTGTAATAAATTAGTTTAAGGTTCACACGATACTGCAATGGCAAGAGAATTGAGGATTTTAAGGCTAAACTTTTATGTATTTACTATAAACACTAATTATAAAGCCAGACAGAGACTTAATGGAAAGAAAACAAATTTCTATGTCTTACAGATGCTCGAGTGTACACAGAGATTACAGTGCTGTTCTTACTTGGAAAAGTAAGAACAGCTAGCGCACGTGCAGACACACACACACACACACACACACACACACACAGAGAGAGAGAGAGAGAGA
>LOEQ01002859.1:86903-102103 GCA_001685075.1 Bramus lutescens | reverse complement strand
AGAGAGAGAGAGAGAGAGAGAGAGAGAGAGAGTTATAACCTATTCTCTTGTATATGCAATGTTATGACATATTGTTTATACATCAGATATATTACTGTTTTGAAAAGTTGTAAATCTAGCATATTTAAGGAATTTTAATATTGTTTCTATTCACATTGGCAGTTTATTGGTCAAGTTTTCCTATTGCATATCATGGTAGAATAAAATTTGTTGAAGCTCAAGCTGTTGGCTCAGAAAGATGTAGAAAGTCAAATATAACTCAAGGTAAGAGCTCCATGTCATGCCAAGACCCCTCTTCTTCCAGGCCAGACTGATTTTATGCTACACTAATTTTGAAGTCCAACCAGTACTCTATTACTATTTTATTTCCTCTTACTTTCTCCCACATGCAATTTTACTGTTTCATGTTTCACTTTCATGTCAGTTTGGTGAAGAGGGACCATATGAAGCCTGCAGAGAAGGTGCAGGTTAGGGGAGGGAAATATATCGTTTTAGCTCAACAAACTTTGTTTCCGTGTATGTTTCTTATAAAGATAGGAAAATGCACCTTCCCTCCTGGCCACTGAATAACTGTCTCTTGAATGACAATTCCAATCTTTTTAGCCTCTAGACTGTTTGGGGGTATATAGGAACTATAGAAGGAAAAGAATGGTCACTGATTAAACCAAACAAAGCAAAAACAAAAGACATCTAAAATAAGTCCTTGTTAAAAATAGCATTCTCATTTAACACCTCAGCAGGGTATCTTACTTATCAAGAATTACTGTGTTAGGGAAACAAGGATGTTGGTGGTCATAGTGATGACAGTGATGATGATAGGTGGTAAGAATAATGATGACAGTGGAGATGACAGTCATGATGGTAGTCATGATAGTGACAAGAGTTGTGGTGGTAGTGGTTATAATGGTGGCTGTAATGATGGTGGTAATAGTCGATCCAGTGGTGATCATGGCAACAGAGAAGCTGTGGGAGTAGTGATGATGAGTGCAAATAGCAGAAGGCATTGCTAAGCCAGGAAAATATAACCAGAAACCATGTCAGCTTTTTGTGTTTAATCATTTCATCTTTGCAAGACTTTCCAATGCTCCTATTGATTCTATCTTGTGATTTAGAATAGTGATAGTCTAACAATAGTAGGGTGGTGCCATGTTCAAGTCAAAAAAAAAAAAGCAAACAAACTACTAAGCAAGCAGAGTTGCCATTCAAGATTAAGTATCACCAAGCCCACGCCCTGTCATGAGGTAAAACTTGACTGCAGAACCATCTTTTAGTAGTTTTGACTTAATGATCTTCTTTAACACTCTTAGGGTTCTCACAAGTCTACAACTCTAGAGAGGAAAATATTCTAGCATTCCATTTTCAAATGACATCTACATCCAGTCCTGTGAGTTGTGAATGAGGAATGACCAACCAAACCCAGCTAACAATGATTTGATGTGGGATTCCCCTCTGTGTGCTGTAAATATGTTTTATTACATTGGTTAATAATGAAGCCGCTATAAGCTTTGGTTGTTCATTCAGACTAAGTTCTTTGGGAATTACTGTAAGATTACCCAAAGTATTTTCTACTAAAGTCATGTAGTACAATACTTGCATTTATAATAAACCTTGAATTTTTGGTATTAATAAACTATACGTTACTTTTCTTGATGGTAGTATACCAAGGTCTTAGCCTGTCATATTTGCTCTATTGATAGGAAATAGAATGCAAACTTTTAGCACTAGAAATAATTTAGAAGTTTATTTTACAAACATGGAAAAAGAGACCAGAAAAATGAAGGTCTTTGCTCATGATTAAAAATATTATCAGGCCAGAACATAGTCTTCAGTGTTAAAATGGCTTTAATCTCAACATGGCCATTTATTGGCCAAATGATTATATAACTTTCAGTCTGTTTCACTTTTGTAATGGGAGATAATAATATACAACATATACATATAATAGATGATAATATATCTAATGCATATATATACATATATATCAATTTATATACTACTTTAACATAAGACATTGTACTAGCATTTCATAATAAAATATATTATTGTCACAAGAAATATATGGAGTGAAGTAGCCAAAATTCTCAGTTCTCATAGCACATAGCAAGGAATCATTATCACCTCCATGGTTCTTATCCAAACAACAGAAGAGTACCCTGAACTTAACTGTTTCATTTGCTGCTATATCAAGTGGTTGGTCCTTCTTCCTGTATAGAGAAGGCTCAAATACATACCTAGTTTCTACCTCCCCTCAGGTTCTTCCCACAAGTCAGACTGGACAATGCACCACTGAAGGTGTTCACTACCACCCAATGTAAGGAATCACAATGTGAGGCCTGCAGTCTCAATCTTCAGTTGCATTTATAGAAGGGTGTGTGTGTGTGTGTGTGTGTGTGTGTGCATGCATGTGTGTGTGTGTGCGCTTTGGAAGAGTTGAAATCATGAGAAATTCTCACATAGGATGGCTATTTACTACTCCTTTGAGAAGATCTGACTTCTACACTACCTTATGGATATATGTTGATGAATGATGGATAGGAGAGACTGTCAAGCAAAGTTAGAAGGCCAGAATGATCTAAAATTAAGCTAATTAGGACCTCTAATGGGGTTAACCTAACCTTAACACAGAAGGATAATGTGTAATGAGACAAAAGCACCCATGGGAGTAAAAGACAATGGAAACTATAATATGGTCTTTGGTTAAAATATAACGCAACACATTTATTTCAGCTTTCCTGGAAGTCACATTAATGAAATAGCAGAGACGTGATTAATGGTGGTATGCAGGTGGAAGGAATGGCTAGACAAATATGAAAAGAGTATAAAATTGTGTGGATTATCCACAGCAAAAGGGTGATAAGTCCTAAAACTTTGTAATCATTACTGATTTATGGGGTTACAATTCTGTTTATATTTTCTCTATTATCTTTAAAAATAAGTAATATACAAAATTATATGCAAAAGTCCACCTCATAAAAGGACAATACATTATTTTTTTAAGATATGGGTTGTTTATCTACTTATTTATTGCCAAAATTCTACTGTGCATATTGTTCTAACAAGGGCAAAGTTTCTTGTAGGTCAGTGCACAATGGAGACCAAATGAAATCAAGGAAATTTTCAAAATTCTAGTGCCTAGATCACACTCCCAGAAATTCTGGTATATAGATGTGCCTTGATTTACATGGAGGCAAATTGTTAATAACTTGCTGTTAATTGACTAACGAGACAGCGCAAGACACCACAGAGTCCTAAGTGCTGTACAGGCTTCAGGGTCCACCAGCATCACAGGGCAGAGAGATGTGCAGATTCCAAATGATTTGTTGTAGACTGTCCTTTGTGCTTTTAGGTCATTGGGGGACCAGGCAGAGGGAAGAAACTGAGGAAGGAAACTGAGAAGAGACAGAAAGAAAGAAGAAAAATTGGGGCAAGAGGTCAGTGGAGCTGAAAAGGAAGGGTTTCAGGAAACAGTGTGTGGCTATTGTGTCCTAACATGAAACCTGCTTAATCTTTAGAAGTGTTTAATATTTTTTTTGTTTGTTGCTTTTGTTTTTATTTCTGCCTTTTGTCTTATTTTTCTTTGCTTTTTGTAGAACTAATGTAATGTTGCTCAGAATGCCTTTGAACTTGCTATGTAGCTAAGGATGGCTTTGACCTCCTGATCATCTGGCCTTCACCTCACAAGTACTGGAGATTTCAGGAAAGTGCTACTATTCATGTTTTTTGACTCTGTCTTTGAGGTGTCACTGCCCAGGTATGGTGTCTGGGTCTTTATTATTAAATTACGAGGCACAGGGTGAGCAGAATGGAGTGAAACTACAGCAGAGAGGGAGTCCAGAAGCCGGAGTCAGCCCTTGGCTGTGTTTCTTTTGTATGAACATGTCTCACACAATCAGGAAGGGAATACATTCAGCTGAAATTTATATAGTTGTTACTTTAAAAAAAATAATAACAGACCAGCACTTGGGAGACTGAGGCAGAAGGATTGCTCTGAGTTCAAAGTAAGCCTGGGCTACAGAGTATGACCTTGTCTCCAAAACCCAAAGCAAAATAAATAAATGAATAAGAAATATGAAGCAACACCTAGCATAGGGTATGCATTGAACTTCATAACATCTAGAATATTTTCAGTACATTGTCCAAACAAGACCATAGAAACGATGAGTCCCCTTCCCATTATGAATACAAAACTGAAACGTGTGGTTATGCTAGATTGCTCATTACCATGCAAATAGGTTGCAAACTTGAGTCCTCAAGCAGCTGTGCTCAACTGCCCCTGCCCCACCCTGACACTACTTCATACAACTACGTAAAATCACCCTGCGTGTATTGTCTTGGAGTTGTGTTTCCTGCCTGCTTTTCGCAGTTCCTTCTCTTCTGAAGTGTATGTCCTAAGAAGAATTTTAGGGCCCCATCTGTCCAGCTTTGGGCTTCTTCCACACAAGTAAAAACAAGGCGGACATAGTTCACTGGGTAAACACAAGTGGCAGGCGACAATGATTTATGCTCACCTTGCAAACTTCTGATTACCAATTCGTCGCCTGCTATATAAACAGGTGTAAACAAAGATTTAATCAGTTTACACAGCATGGTAAATAATTTAATCTCTCCTTAGCAGGGTGCTTGCAAACATAAATGTTCAAGACCAAACTGATGGTGACGTTCTGGTCTAAGTGTCCACTTTCTCAGCCAGAAAAACTGCACCCACAGATGCGTCTCAAGTACCCCTGCCCAGGGACAGGAATGTGGGAGGCAGAAAACCCAGAATCCCCCATGGAAACCTCATTTTCCCGACATAAAGCTTAGCTAGGAGCTCAGAGAAATGGCTGTCGCCTCTCTACCCTTAACTCTCTCATCCTCAAATGTTCTTTCTTCACCACCATACATGTCAGCCATCTCTCTACTCTTTAGTCATTCCTGAGCACATTGTCCTGCCACTTCCCTGCCACCCTCATACAAAGCTCCTGGGAGAAGAAGCAGAACAATAGAGATAGCAATGGAGATAGCTAAAGGTGGTGCATTCTGTTAAAAAAATACTAAGTCTTGTTTAATGTGTACTCGTTCAAGAAGCCCCTTCATCACTTCTGTAGGTGATTGTTTATTATCCCATTTTCCAGTTAAGGTAATTGAGGCAGAGAAAGAAACTTTCCACACACTACATATGTAATAAATACCCCGGGCCTCAGCTAGGTTCATCTCCATGGGCCTCAGTTTTGAGTTATCCAAATAAAATTGTGCAGGCATTGAGCTGGGCTCAGACAGCCTAAATAATATTCAGGAGGCCCATCATTTTAACTCTAAGGAAAATGACCAGTAAACCAGTTTCCTATACAAAAGCACCTACACGAGCCTATGGAATCTCTCATGGGAGACACTGCGGACAGTGCCTTTATAGGAAACACCTGGACCAGGGTCTGCCTTGATGGAAGAGTGTGTCTGTGTAGGTATAGAGAAATTACACAGAAAAACCAACACAAAAACAGTGGGTATCCCAGAAAGAAAGGATCTGCAATTTGCCATGAGGGAACAGAGCATGGCACAAGGCAAGGAAACCATGAGATCAAAAACATGACACTTACTTCCGTCCTTGGCTCCCTACACTCTCCATCACGTAGTAGCCCGGCTTGCACTCATATCGGCAGATGGTGCCCACATCATGGCTGCCCTCTAGGCAAAGCGGCTGAAGCAAATTGGCATTTGGAATAACTGGAGGAGCGTCACATTCCAACTTGCAGTAGACTTCAGGGAGAGACCAGAGTCCATCTTCCAGACAGGTCAGCCACGGGCTCAGTCCTGACTCCAGGAAAGAGAATCACGTGATGCTCAGAACAGAGAGCACATGGACAGAAACTTAGGCGATGAACAGATGCACTGACTCTCAAGTCCCATTATTCTTTGTTGAGTAGTGTCTCTAAAATCTCCCATCAAATGCTGACCCTGTCTGTTCTTACTTTACAGCTCTTAGTGAGTTCTCACATAGCATAGCACCACATAAAGATATCCTAGTCTCAATGGAAGAAGAGCTGCCAATCAAATCATTGCCTCTCTTCCTACCTACAAGTAGCAAATATACAGCAATAATAGTAATATGGGTGGTATTAAAACAGTGACAGTTGGCACTTTAATGGTGATTAAATACCAAGCACTATTCTAAGGGTTCTGCTTATGTGAACTCATGTAAATTCCAAACAGCAAACAACACTATTAAATAGATTCTGGCTATCCCCTACCAGGGAGATAAAGAAATGGTGTCTGTTCAAAAACAGTCTGGATTTGAGAAAGGGTGTCTGGATAGAGTTCTGAGCTTTAATATCCTACTGCGTGACTCTCTACAATCTGGTTTCTCCCAAGGTAAACGGCCAGAGTTAGCATCACTAGCCTGCCTACCTACTAAACCACATCTGAGAGTAAGACTCAGGGGTCTGCCTAGGCCAAGAGTCACTGTGTGGCATACTGAGGGCTGAGAGGTCTAGACAAAGAGCAAGGTGTACTGGTCAGTTAGAGCCTGGTCCAGCACCTCTTCATCTCAAATAGCCACAGCCACAACCCGGGGTACATCGTGTTACTGTGGTCTCCTAATTTACAAAATAAAAGAAAGCATATCTACTACAGGATGTCTGTGGGTATTAAAACTTAATAGCATGTACCTCTGTAGTTAATGTTATCAGCACAATTATGCTTTTTGGCTTTATTCTGAGAATGCACATAAAAACAAGAAACAAAGACTAAGTTTCATTCATTATTAATGACACCCGAATCCAGGACATCTCTACACATTTCAGGAACAAAAAAAATAGTGGTATCTGAGTGGATTTTGCGTTATCTGAAGAGGATATCAGAGAATAGCAATTTCGAAGCAAACATAAGAGAAAAAAAGGGTACAAAAGCCCCCTACAGAGCGAGGGAATGAAAGGGGCTCACATTCAGTTCCCTCATTGGCCCAACGATACCTTGGAGTTTGGCTGGTGGGACACATGAGATGGAACAGCGTTTCAGAAAGTCAGTACCCTCTGAGCAGGAGAAGTTTGCATAGTTCACCAAGGATGCTTCGGGGACTCCGCAGTCAACGCGCATGCAGGTCACATCCTTGTCCCAGTGGCCAGAGGAACAAGTGAGGAGAATCCCTTTCTAGAAACAGAGAATTTCCTTCTGTCAATGTTACATAGAATGACTATCAATCAGATTTGCTTCCTGGCTTTGGAAGAGTCCCAGTGGTCATTTGTGCGACCATTCTGCCTTTGTCCTTTCCTAAGACTCACGGTTTGGGGGGGGGTGATGATGGAGAGAGCCTGTTTGTACCACTAGGTCACTGCTCTTCCAAGCCATGTCTTGGGTTGTCCTTTCCTCGCTCTGACCTATCTATTTTCAGTCTCTATCCAACCTGCCCTAGACCCAGGACCTCAAGCCTCCTATTGGTGCTTGAATGCTTGCCCTAGGACCTGGGGACAAACTGGAGAGGACAAGAGAAAAGAAAGTCCTAGGTGCTTATTCTCCCTGTCCCCTCCTGAAGGGCTGGCTTGGCTGCGGACTAACTCATCCAGTGGCTGTATTCTCTACCTTGTTCTGGTCTTTGAGCCTGTGAGATCTGCCGTTCCACAGACCCAACCTTTTCAGGCTTAAGAGTGAGAGCAGAGCCCCATCACTCTGGGCTATTACACATGGCACAACATATCATTATTTCCTGCCCACATCTTTTAAAGACATCTGTTTATAAACTTCTTTTATATTACCTACTTTGGAGCAAGGTGCCATGAATCCAACACTACAGAGTAAGATCTTCTCTCAAAAACTCAAAGTAAAATAATACGAAATAAACGGTAACACCTTGCATAGTATATGCACCGAATTTCATAACTGATAAAATACTTTTAGGACAATGTTTAACTTTTATACTCAAAATAATCCTTCCCATTTTGGATACAAACACTAGAACACATGGATGTTGATGAGATTGCTCATTATCATGCAAAGAAGTTAGACAGCAACTGTTTCCTCCTGGCACCCTTATTAATAAACATACTGATTGATACTGAAAATAACCACCTGTGTCAAGAATAGTGCATGGTACCTAGGAGAGTTAATACACACAGGTGCTTCCATCCAGCCTGTGGTAAGTGGGAGTAAGTCTAGCCATGTTCCCAAACTTGCCATTTCAGTGGGCAGGCCTACAGTACATTGCCTTTATATAAATGAGAAAATATGCATGGAGTACCCAGAAGGGCCTGGTCCTGCACCAACAAGATGCTTTCCAGAGGCTTGAAGTCAAAGAGTGGAGCAAATCACTGAGTCAGTGGTTAACAACAAAAGGGAAAAGAGGAGCTCACAGATGCTAGCAATGCATTTTAATTTGGTCTACTATAGTCTGACAGCCTTTGCTAATGATTAGAGAGAATACAACATAAAGAAAATAAATTAGAAATAAGAGAAATAGAAAACATTGCAGAAGAAAGCGGTAACTCTAGAGAAATGAAAGCTTATTATCAGGTATTGCAGGAGTGGGGAGGGCAATGCCCAAGGAGCCAGGAAGAGGGACAGCCACCCTCAGGCAAAAAATAACCAAACATACAAACAAACCAAACCAAACCAAACAAACAAACAAAAAAAAACCTTGTCATGGGTACAGGACTTGAAGGAGTATCAGGACTTTTGAACCGCTTAGGGGAGATGGGAGAAGGCATCCAGCCAGGTATGAGATGAGCAGGCACTTAGTGACTGTGAAACTCGTGATTTATTTGGAAAAAACAAGCATCTGGCCATGGGGATTAAGCTCAAAGACAAGCAGAAGCATTTCTATGATGAAACTGCACTCATCCCATCAGGTGACCACACTGGCACACAAGCCAAAGGTCCAATGACGGCTGAAGGCACCTATCACCCCTGATGCTACATCTCAGCTTAGTGCTTTTCTCTGCTTCCCAGTGTGTTCCTGTTGCCAGCCAGAAGGATCCAAGTCAAAGCCAGACACATTTTTCCTATTTAGCTTCAGTTCTCATGTCAACAGAAAGCAAATATCTCCACTGTCTTGTGATCATGAGCCTGGATTGTACAATTTCCTGCATGGGGCCAGAGTCGGGTGACAGTGGCTGGTCAGCTACAGGGCACCATTGCTCACTCCAGCATGTGTTTGGCAAATACCATCTCCCATCCTCCTTCTAACCAGGTTCTTCTCACATTTAGCACAGTTGGGAGTTCTGGTTCAAACTGCAGCAAACCACTAATCATTTAAAGACTGTCTCTAAACTCCATGTGTAATGCCTGGCTTTTCTCTTGGCTTTTTGAATATTGCCCATTTTGTTTTAAATTTGTCCAACTTTAATGCGTGACAAACACAGCCTTTCTTCTCTGCTCTTCTTGGCCTACCACATACATGTATTTAGTTTCTAACTTGTTGAGTTATTTCTTCTGTGTTTTCACCATGAAGTATCTTTGCCTGAGTTAAAAACAGGTGATAGGAGATCTTTCTAAATAAGGAATTTGATGCCTCAAGCTTCATTAAAACTGTCTCTGTATAGGTGATTTCATGAGACTTTCTCAAATTCATAATTGTGTCTTTAAATTCTGACCATGTCTAGGAAAGTGAAATTCTTCCATGGGTTCACAAACTGTTAAGGAATCAATTGGCAGAAAACTGAAACATTACTATTTTGCAAACAATTAATGTCTGACTAGCAATGGTGTGCCTATTCTTTTTCCACTATCATGCATATTTTGTCTCTCCCTTCAAGCATAATTGCAGTTTACCTTGTATATGCTTCCACCACTTCATAATGTGATCCTGCTTCTCAATGGTTCGTTTATACTTAAAATTCCCCTGTTGAGTGCTGCAAGCTTTCTCAAGGGAAAATGTGAAACTAAGGCCAAGTTAGAGAGAGGTTATCTTATTCCTAATACAAGAAGCTAACTATGAGAGCACTCAACGCCTGAAGCTTATAATAATGTTCATCATCCATTGTAATAACTCAACAAGTTCAATACTTCTGCTTGGAATACTTACAAATGCAGAAGCAAATTTAAAGGGATCATTTTATTCTGGTTGTTCTAACTGTTGTACATCTAAAAGATCATGGAGGCAAAAATTTTGCCTAGGTCTGTCTTTTGAACCATGCGCTTCACTAACACATTGTACTATCTCCAGGCAACCCAAAATCCTGGAAATGGTACAGTTGAAATGTGGAGTGGGGTATATAAAAATTCAGTACCATGATACAATCCTGCTTTGGTTGCAGATTTAATGTTTTGGTGTGCAATTTCATTATATTCCTCCAACAATCCTGGAAGGGAATCAGGAAAGCAGGAGGCTGACACTGAACCTCAGACAAGATGATGGCGATCTGTTTTGCTATGAATTATGAGCAAGTCTACTTTGAGACATTGTCATCTGTGAAGAAGACAAATTGGGGGAACACTGAATAAGCACTCAAATCTACTGTCTACATAGTGAATACATTAACACCTAAAGTAATCAGTTTCATGTGTTTAGACACCTTAAATTTGGTATTGCCGTGTTTCCCTTTGCTTTCGTGGAGATCACAGTTTTTGTTCTTGAGGATTTAAGAATTCCCACCCTTCCCAGTCTAACGAGAAAGACGAGGATAGAGAGCTTCCTGACCTAGGAACTCTTTCCTTCTGATCCTCAGCTTTCAACTCACCTGCATGTTCCTGAGGTACTGCCCACTGCTGGTCTGAAGTACATACCCCCTTTGACAAGTGATGGCACACTTCATGTGACCTGGGCCACTGGAGGTACAATTTACCATGTCTGTATGGTCAAGCTGCAATGGTGTACATCTTCCCTGTTCTCTACATGGTCGTTGGGCACAGCTGGAGACAAGAGAAATGGAAGCATCTTAGGGTAAACCTAAATGACAACAATATACATATCTGAACAACACACCTCCACAGCAGAATGATTTTCTTCATAGTCTAAGTGTGACTCATCACTTTCTTCCATCTCCCTATGAACTATGAGGCATGATAAACTTAAAACAGGACAGTTAACGCTCTGTGGCCCTTCTGGGGGAGACAGTGATGAAACTAATTGATCTAGGAATGATGCTCAAAACATTAAATAGCAACATTTCTAGGTCAGAATAAACCCAGAACAAATCTCAAAAATAGATCCTGGAGACCCCTGGTTTCATCAGGCATTGGTCCTTTAGATAACTGATCACAAGAAAGTCCCAGGGTTAATGTGTGAAGAGGTTGAGTATCTGAGATCACAGACTGATTAATTTGAAACATTTTGACTATGGGTACATAACACTGAAGAGTGGCATAGGCTAAGGAAATCTACCAGTATGAATGGAATCCCCGTCATGTGCCAGACACTCTCCTTAGCAGAGAATTGCTTCTTAGAACAGTAGCCAGAGAGATCCATAAACTCTGCAGGGTTCAAGCAGATTGTAGAACCTGGACTATAATAGGAGCAATGATGCAAGAGGCAGTGGGACAAGAAGAGTGTAGCCTCCAGACACAGAGGAAACACGTTTACCTGAAACATTAGCTCCAAAATTCAGTCCTGGCTCCAGAATTTAATACTTGAATGATATGGAGTGAGGAATTCACACTCTGATGTTTCAGTTTCTTCCCTTATAGGAGAAGATTTATAGGGTACACACTTTACAAGGTTGATACTGTTCCCAGGTCAACCCCTTTGCTGTCCTACTGCCAAAGGGCCAATCCCATCTCAGTATCTGGTTCTTATCAGGCTCCCTTCTTTTTTATTTCTCTCACTTCTGCACATTTTTCAGCTTAATGAAATTTCTGAAAGTCCTTCCCTTTCCAAGAAACAACCCTCCCCCATTTACTTTCTTCCTTAAAATCTCTTATGGAAAGTATAAAAATAACTGCCTTCTAATAATTTATTTGATCTTGTTATATATGCACTTTCTTGTTCTTAAGTTGCTTAGTTACTTATCCATTTACCCATAAGACAATTATCTGATTGTGTCCTTGATCTCACAACTGGACTTTGAAGTTCTTGAAGAGCAATACTTATTCTTGCCCAAATTTAAATAACCATATTCTTGACTATAGTAACTACAATGAAAACTTACTTTATTAAATTTGTTCCTGTTTCAGATAACAAAGCTAATCAATGTTACTAAAATGTAAAATGTATTAAATCACATAAAAGAAAATTATCCTATTATGATTCAACCATTCTGTCCCAATCACTCATTCACCAATAAACACAAAATATAATAGTTCCCAAGACCTTAACATAACTGATGCCATGATAGAGGAACCATTCTGATCAGCATGTAGACCACTAACACCTGCTCCAACAGGGATAAAGACCTAACACATCCAAGACCTAGTCCATAATGCCAGGATCTAGACAAGTTCCTAAATGGACTGACCTTGCTTTTTGGCTTCTATAGTTTTTCTTCTCACTTTCTTGCTAACAAAGGTATGTCAACGAGGACATGGTTTTTTGTACATAAAAGACAAAGAATAATAAGATCAGGGCTGCTTGATTTGATCAAGTTCCCCATGCAGTCAACAGTTGGTAAAAGCAGACTTTTCTATTCGGCAAGAGTATCTGTGCGCCAGTGGAATTATCTCACAACAACAACAACAAAGAATATTCTTTTCAAGACATTGGACTGAGCATGAGTGGTTTCACAAAGACAAAGTCTCTAGTGAGAGAGACTAACATTGTATTTTCTTACTCTTGTTGTTCTTACCAGCAGTGACAATCATTAGAGAAAGTAGCTATCTTCATCACCAATGATGAGCTCTACTTGTCCTTGGTTTGTATTAGTGGTTGATAACTTTATCAAATAATTAGATAAAAGTGTAAGAATGTAGAAAATGAAGTGCCATTAAATATGTACATAGGTCCAACTGTATTTGAGACTTGGTTCCAAAAGCAGTAGTAGCCCCTAAAAGGGGCAGATTTGATTTGACTGTGCTAAATGATGTCCCTGATAGATGGGGTTTAAACATTATTCCATTGACTCTCATTTCTTTTGTGCATGCCTGAGATGGTGGAAGAAGTGGAGATGCATGATGGGAAGGTATCTTTTTGCTGTCTTATCCCATAATTATTCTCTAGATGATATAACATCCATGCAGCCCAAAGAAATAAAGAAAAAACATAAGCTGAGGAAATCAGGATCATTAATGAGTCTGTGTGAATTCCCCAGATCCAATGCTGACCAGAGGGTATGTGATATAAGGAATGAGGCTGTGTCTGAGTCTTTACTCAACATCTGGATAAGGTAGTCAAAACTTGACCATCCATGGGATGAGCTCAGAATACGCCCTCTATAATATTAAAGAACTTCCAATCCATAAATGCTACAGGTTATTCATCTCCAAACCACTGTATCTTCCTCAGCATGTTGAGCAGGAAGGGTTAGAAAAGGGTCTTTAACTCTCTGTGTAATGTCAGGTGATTGCCAAGGAACTTGTATAAAAGGGCACACAATATTAAAGTGACTTTATGCAATGAGCCCACATCATCATGAAGGACAAGCACCGAAAGCTAGCACCGTGCATGAGTTTCTTTCCATTGATATGGCTAGGACCACATTTTTTGTTGGTGTTATGAGCATCTAGCACCAGGAGTGTATCCAGAATTTTCAGCAGAGCAGAGCACAAGACAAGGAACACACAAAAGGGAAAGGTGTCATAAAGCAAGACCATGTTGGGGGGGGGCGAGCAAACCCAAACCTGTTTATGAAGTGAGAAACGATTTCGTGGCAGCTGCTGCAAATTCCTTCACTAGCTTATATTTCCATTTACTTCCTTTTAAAAGATTTGTTTTATGAGGATGGTGTTTGTCAGGTTGTTAGCTTCTAATGGCATCTGTATCAATTGTGGACTTGTCTCCCTTGCACCCCAACCCCAAACCCTCGTTGGGGTTTCTCTTCCACTACAAACATTGCCTTCTGAGTGAGTCTGTTGTGTTTACTATTAATGTACCTTGTTACATTCTCCTTCCTCCTAATGTGACCTTGGTTCTTGTAGCATGAAGACAGTGCTAATAGCTCAAAAAGCTCATCTTAAAAATTCTCAAATGCTTTCTTCTGTTGGTCTCTGGAAAAGGTTGATGAAGGTGGCAAAAGTGATGCTTTGCAATGAAGTGAGGCTGGGAATGCAGGATATTTATCTTGGTTTGACATACAAGGAAACTAATGCTATTTGGAGACTGGCTAGAGTCCACATTTAGAGTCAGAGGAAAATCTTCATCCCCTAGGCCTCCTTCCTAGGCCAACTTAGACCATGAGGCCTTAAGGATGAGGTTGCACTCCTGCTATTTTCTGTCCAATCAGGAAAGAGGAGCACTGGCTCCATGAACCAAAGGGTTCCTCAATAGGGTAACAGGTGGGATGCATAGAATATTTATTGGTTCATTTGAGTTTTGAACAGTAGTTTTCCAAATGAGTAAATCAAGACAGCAGTGTTTGTCCAGGTGCTGTCTGTAAAAGTCCCCTAAGTATGCTTCCCCATTGGCAATGTCTCCTTTCTCTCTCACTTTTTCAGATCTCTCTATATCTCATCACAATGCCTTCTCAGGCAGGGATATGATAAGAATGGCCAAATGTAAGTTTTAAGTCAAAGGATTGAATTTTTCAAAATTGAATTTCAAGTCAATGGGTCTTTAGAACTCACACCCTGGACATGACCACCTACCCATTATTCTAGCTTGATTTTATTGTTTTTCCCCTCTCTTTTTCTCTCCATTTTCTGAGAAGCCACTACATCTTTTATTTGGTTCTGATTCTAAAAACCATTATGTTGAAGGGACTGAAACTGAGACATTGAATTCAGGAATCCCAGTTAAAGGAACCATTTTAACCCCAGTCTACCTTCTTGTTGTATAGAATTAACTCCAAAGCCATTCAAACTCAGTCTTAACACTATATTGTTTCTCCTCAAGTGACTGAACATGCTAATGATGCCCAGGGGTGAGAAACCTCTGAAACCATGATCCCACAAAAGATTGGTCCTCTGCTCTGTGATGCAGGCTCTCATTGTACCTGCATCACAGGCTTATGTAGCTTTGAAGCCATGTTTATTTCCACACCTGATCACTGGAGTGATTTCTATTCTTTTCCGGTGGTGTTTCAGATGGTTATTTGTTTTGTTTTGGTTTCTTTTTTTGATTTTCGAGACAGGGTTTCTCTGTAGTTTTGGTGCCTGCCCTGGAACTAGCTCTTGTAGACCAGGCTGGCCTCGAACTCACAGAGATC
>LOEQ01002859.1:58177-78716 GCA_001685075.1 Bramus lutescens | reverse complement strand
CCCCCCCCCCGTGTGTGTGTGCACTGCATGAAAATGAATGTTCAGGTATGCACACCTGTTTGTGCGTGCTCACATTGGGAGGTAAGAGGTAATTTTGGTTGCCATCTTCTATCATTCTCTGCCTTATTGCCTAATGCAAATTCTTCCACTGAATCATAATCTTTTTGTCTATACTGACTGTTCAAGAAACTCTTGAGATTCACATCCAATGTCTTTACCTACAATGTTGAGGCTACAAGCACACGAATTCATACCTGACATTTTACATGGGTGCTGAGGATTCAGATTCGGGTCCTTGTGATTTCTTAGCAAGCTCTCTTACATACTGAAACATCTCACAAGCCACTTAAGGTCTTATTACTGACAGATTGTCTCACACTAGATTTGAAGAAATGGATGCCATGTATGAGCTGTCCCCTGAAGTGCTACGCATGATTGTAGTGGTATAATAGTTCTACAGAAGGAAAACTATGGATACCATCAAAATTGACAAAGATTCAATTTGAACAAGAGACATCTCTTAATTAGAAGAGATGATAGTTCATCAAACAGCATGGCCATTCAATCAAAACGAACAAATGCTTTTTATTTGATCAAATGTAACTTGTCAAAAGAAAATCTCTATAAAATTAGGGTTGGAGAAGGGTTCTGCTTCTGTCTTTTTAGGAGAATAAAGTTTTCCAGCTACGGAATCTGAAGACCATTGGGCAAATGAGACATCTGAAGGAAAAGGAGAAATCATCCAGAAAAAAAAAAAGTCTCAAGAAAAAGAATAAATTGGCCTATTGGTATATTATATTTCCAATAGGATAAAATTTCACAAATTTTCCCTAATGTTTGTTTCTGTTATTCTCTACAGACCTATAATGCAAATGGCCTTTTTGTAGTCCCAGTTCAGTTAAAGATTAAAGCTGGCTTTGGAGTTGGAGGTGGTGCTTTCCTTCTCTAAACCCAAGCATGTTTATTAAAGTAAAATCCAAAATCTCTGTCTCAGTGTAGAAGAGCTGCCTAATATGGGACAGAAGAAAAAACATATATTTAAGGACTACTTTGTTGCCATTAATATCATAATCCTTTGGTTTTATATTAACTCTTTAACAGCTTTTACTAAGGTATAAAATTTATAAGATTAATATATATATATATATAAATCATACATTATATATATATATACATATATCCTGAACTTTTTGTCATGATATTAATGGTCATATAGAATACTAACTAACTCTAGAAAAAAGTTTCATCTACCTTTTTGTACATGGTTTTGGGTTTGAGTCTCTATCAGTTTTCTGTAGTGAACCATGGCATGCCTAACAGAGACCTTTGAAGTCTCCAAAAGGAAGATGGGACCCCAGAACAATGATCCCTCCAGGACTATGATAACACCACTAAACTGAAAAAAAATTCACCTAAAGATCTGCATTTTAACTACAAACTGCTCAGAACCAATTTGAAGTGACTAGCTGAGAACAATTTTGATGATTCAGTCTCAGAGACGACTCTAGCCAGGACTTGAGACAAGTCCTGTATCTTCTCATTACACAGAGACTGGACAACAAATGATAAAGCTACCTCTCCCAGGACTTGACAATTAACCCAATTTTTCTTTTCAGAATTCCCTAAAGATGCTGTTGCCCCAGACACCAGTAAGAAAACTTAAGAATATGATACCCATATTCCTAAGAGGTACAGTGGTTAGTTTTGGGTCATTCAATGTGCTATGGATATTTGTCATACTTTAGGGGAGCTGGTTACAAGTTGTTATTGGTTATGGCCCGGAGGAAAGTTGAACAAAGAAGGTTAGATTCAGAATTCTTGTTTTGAAAAGAAAAAAGGGGGATATAGATATGATAGGATAAAAGGGTAGATTATTGAATCTACTCTGAAAAGAAAAAAGGGAGGCTATAGATACAAGGAAATAAAAAGGTAGAGTATTGAATCTACTTTTAAAAAGCAACTACTAATTTTAAATATTTTACATTGGATTGGATTTTTGTATACTCTATACAAATTTTGTATATTGATACAAAATTGAGGTCAATTTTGTTAAAACATACTGTATATGCATTTGTAATATTGTTCAAGGTATTGTACCTATGCAATACATTTAACAATGTAATACAAATTTCTACCAAAGGTTATTATTACCAACTGTTTAGGATAATAAAGAAATGCAGGTTAGTAATTATTCATCTATTATAATCAAACTTGTAGCCACATTAGGTACGTTTTCAAGGTCAAACAGAGATATATATTAAATAGATAGGTTATCTTCAAACACTTCAGAGATCAACAGAATATGGCATTTAAGATGTTTTAATGAAATAGGTTCTTTATTTATGACAACAAGACATATCTGCTCCTGGTAGCACCAACCTACTTCAAAGAAGATGGGCATCAAAAAAAAAAACTCCACATGGAGTTTACTTTCTTTGTATAAAAGTAAGCCACTGGGCCAATAATGCCCTTGACTCGACTGCTGACAGTGTACTGTCCTAATTGGACAAGTAGGACACAAAAGAAAGTGACTGTCAAACATTGTCAAGACAAGGTAGGATAGCCCTTCAGAATATCCTGCTTTATAGAAAAGTCTTTTGAATATTATAGGTCTGTAGGCTGAATATGGATGCCTCAACATTGCAGAGGAACTTTGGGTAAGTATCCAGGCAAGGGATGTTTCTGTAATTTCTCACATTTTTTAAAAGTCACTTGCTTGTACTTTCTGCTTACTCAGTTAATATTATTTCCTTCTTGGATCTCTGAGGGAGCTGAAGGCTACATAATTATAGTTACAGTTTTCCTTGTTTACCAGACTCAGAAAAGATACTCGCTAAAGAGGTGTAAAGTGTAAAAGGTTAAGAGACATTAAAAGATAATTTGATAAGGCAAATTAGAATGGAAAATGAATTAGGTACAATCTTTTGGATTCATAAGATAGGATAGATATGGACTTTTTTATCTGAATTTGTCAAATACAAATGTACTAGATATTGCTGATGTGTTTATTGCTTGTATGTATTTTATATAGTTATTGTACTTATTGTATATAGTATTTTCTATATTAGTTATAGCCTTCCTTTTTATTTTAGACAAAATTATGGTATAGTATTTGTGTTTTAATAAATAAAGCTTTCCTGAAGATCAGAATGTAAAGTAGCCACTTTAGTCAGTCATACAGGCCAAACAGTGGTGCCACACACCTTTAATCCCAGCAGCCACACTACTTAACCATAGAAGCCGGGCAGTGGTGGTACATGACCTTTATCTCAGCACTAGAGAGGAATATAAGACAGGAGGAGACAGGTCTCAGCTCAGTCTCAGTCTGAGCACTCATGGAGGCAGGATCTCCCATTTCGGTCTGATGTAGAGGTAAGAGCCAGTGGCTGGTTGCTTTGCTTTTCTGATCTTCAGCATAAACCCCAATATCTGTCTCTGGGTTTTTATTATTTGCACCACACACATGATGATTTTGTGATAAGGAAGTAGAACACACGGAGGCCCCCATCAGAGAGTGTTCTGGAATCAGCTGCCAACAATGGGAAGCACTGGTATCATCTTTCCCTGTCAAGTCAACAGATAAGAACCTATTTCTGGCTGATATCTCATCACAGCCTCAAAGAGGAATTATATAAGCATGGTGTAGCTATCTAACTCACAGAAACTGTGAGGCTAACAATGTACTAGTATAAACTATGGTAGTAATACCTGAGACAACAATAGGAAACTGTGCATAAACTAGGCTTTTGAAACTACACTTCCTCTTCCCACATTCCTGCAAATTTTATAGCCAAGAATGGGGTATTCTTTATCAGATTTTTCTCTTCTTTAAGAAGGTAGGTTCTTTTTGATTGGGCTAGAATTCTATAGGGCCTAAAACTTCTCTTTTCCCAGTAATCTTCAATTTCCTTCATGTTATCTGGAAATTTTTTTCTGATCTGGATTATACAGTCACTAGATATCCCCTGAAGCCCAAAGAATATTTATAGCTCCCTCTTAGTGGCCTGGTCCTCTGAACATTTCCAACTACCTGCATTGCATGAAGCTGTCATTGATATTACATCACTTCCTCAAAATAACATGCCCAGTTATGTCAGTGCATCCAGAGGATAGGTCCTCTCTGATTATTCTGAGGCCCCTGAAAATTACATTAAATCAAATATGCTTTCAAGGAGGGTACCAGATTTCTTGACAATTAGTAGAAATAATTGGTCATACATCTTTGTAAATCTTTCTTGATTAGAAATGAATTACATAGATCCTAGTCTTAGTTTTACTGATTTGAAATAAGGTCTTTGTAAGGCATATACTTCAATTTTTAATGGAAAAAATTATTTCTGGCATATTTTGACACCTAAAATATTCTGGAAGATGAGTATTCTATCCCTTTATACACCCATACATGTATAAACATGCATATGTTCCAGAGTGAACAGCTATGCTCACCATAAAAAGAAACTCAATTTGCAGACTGATTCACATTAAGTTTTTCAGAAAGTTGTTTGAAGCAATAGTTCTTCTTTTAACAGGAGTATGGAAATAGACATATACATGTATTCAACGTGTCAGTCCTGAACTGTTACAGAAAACAATATTCCAGTTTTTAAAATGATAAAAGGATGAAAGCATAAATAACTTTATCCATTACTTATCTATCTATAATTCATATGCTAAAAAGACAAGAAATAGATAAAATAACTCAGGTTCCCACATGCATATTTATTTGAAAATATAAAGACCTGATTCAATTTTATATTAGAATATTTGTTCTCGATAAATGATAGTTTAAGTTCATTATCATTTTGTCCGTATCTATTACTTGTTTTCTATCTCACTCATAATGTGTACTTTTTTTCTTTTTGAGACAGTTTCACTGTGTTCCCCTGGCTTTCCTGGAATTCCCTCTGTAGACCATACTGGTTTTGAACTCAGTGATCCACATACCTCTGCCTCCTAAGTGCTGGGATTAAAGCTGTGCACCACAACTGCCAAGCTCAGAATGTATACTTTTATTACTAAATAAGTTAATGAGGTTTAATCGTTTATATTTGCTTTTGGATTTATATTGAAATCATCAAAAGAGATCTGCCTGCCTCTGCCTCCCGAGTGCTGGGATTAAAGTATGCCACCACCGTCCAGCCCAAGCTGGTACTTTAAGGACCTAAGTGGATGCTATATGTATGTATCTTAAGCACCTGTGACTAGACATGTCACAACAGGAAAAAAAAAGAAGGCACAGAGAACTCAGAAGGAGAAACCCCTCCCTCACACATTCAGAAAACATGGTGCTAACTGGCAAAGGACAAATACTAAAAAATCCAGATGGGGTTCTACAGTGTAAGCAGTGAGAGTAGATATAGAGAGGAGAACCAACAGATATGGAAACTACCATACCTCCAAAGATGATAATGACACAAAATAAATAAAAATAAAGGTGGGAAATACTGAGACAGCTTCCATGGGTGCTGCTCGAACTTGGTGTCACCATGTCCTACAAACTCTATCAACATTGCTTTCAGTCACGCAACAAGATGCTAAAAAGCATTGTACCAGCTTCCTGTGGAAATAGCAACAACACAGGAACATGTGAAAGTCTTGTTAATAACCCAAACCAAAACTAGAGTCATTGGGCAGTTCCTCTCAGGTAAAGCACGAGATGGGATTCAATGCGGGAACATCATTGGCAGTTAAAATATATTTGTTTGTCGTTGTTTTGCTGTGCTTTGTTTTTTAGGGAGGAAGTAGATACGAACTATATTAAAGGAAAAAACACATTTTTTTCATTCTTTTGCATTTTCTGCTCTACTGAAAGAGGTGAAGAGAGCTGAGGATACAGCGCAATGGCAGAGCACTTGCCTAGCATGAGCTAGGCTCTGGTTCAATGTCAAAGGCCACAAACGCATATAAAAGAAACCAGAAAAGGTTAAAAGAGTTAAACAAGTCATCTTTTCTTTCTTACCTGCCCTGCCCTAAAGACAAGATAACTGAGTGCTGCTTTCTATTGATCAGAAATCTGTTCTTTGCCCATCATACACATCAACACCACCCTCTACTTGCATAGGTCAAACCTCCAAGTATGGAAGTTCAAACACTTAGAGTAAGTGGAGGCACTAAACCACTGGCAGAAGCCTTTGAACGCTGGGGAGTAAATGGTCTAAAGGCAAGATACTATAGCTTCCTAAAGGCAACTCGAGGCTTAGTTCAGTAGATGATTTTCAGAATAAAATCTTGGCATGCGTTGACATAGTACTACTGTCTTTGTAAACAGTACAATGAAGCAATGAGCCCTGGGCTTATTGGCAGTGAAGATAAAGAAAGGTTGAAAATGAAAGAGAGACAAATATTTATCAAACAAATGCAAACAGAGTGAAAACAGGAACGGAAATTTTAATTCCAGACAAAGTAGATTTCAAAGCCAAAAGCAGGAGAACCAAAAGGTTTGGCAGGAGGTAGGGGCTTAACAAAGACCAAACGGTCCTAAGAAGCCACACACCTAATTATGAAACATCAAATTAGAGAGAGCAAACACTGCTGGAAAGTCAAGGAAAACAGAAAGAAGAGCAGTTGTTTAGAAGATTTTTACTAACTTGTCACCTAATGTAGGACAAGTGGAGAGAGAAACGTAGGCAAGCAGAAGGGAGAGTCCAAGCTGCAGAGAGATAGACAGGGTTTTCAATGCTGTCATCGATGTCAGCCCATGGCTTTGGAAATGGTATGGTACGTTTTATCTCCAGAAGTTCAGCACGGGGGATCCTGAGGATATAATGTCATGCAGGATCAGAGGGGTTGCAATCAATTTTTCTAATGTATCCACGTTACTGGAAGAACAAATGTCCCACTGTAGGAGAAGTATCATGCTCAGCAATGATTCCTGCTTATTGATAAATTCTTCTAGTGCTCACCTTGTGAATTTCCAAAGTTCTGATCTTCAATATTTTAATCCACTCATATAGACAGCAGAATAATGCCAAGTCCCTTTATATGAACATAAAATGGTTTTGCTCCCCAAAATCATTTACACAGTCCAAATGAAAGACTCGGGGTCCATCTGATTCCCATGCATGTGACAGGCTACATGAGATTTTCTCTAAAATAGAGTTGGAAAGAGTATGAGAACAATAATGGTCTGAGTGCTTACTGACAGATCATAGCCTCAAGATTTCCAGGCTCTGGATCTGAAGAGGAAGATGGGAGAGTTGGAGTTTGGGCAGCCATCATAATGTGAAGTGAGACTGAGACATCAAGCCAGCAGGTGCTCCCTCTCCCTACCCTTGTAGCTTCCTTTCTTCCTTCCTTTCTTTCTAAACCTTTGCATTACCTAAAGTATTCCCAATGCTTCAATTCTTCATTGTGTTTTCACTAGATTATACCTCATCCTGGAATCATGTAGACAGCTTTACAGTGTTTTTGTTTTTTGTTTTTTGTTTTTAATTTTTAACTTGGATGCTTTGTAGACATGACAGACTTAACTTGATCCAACTATAAAATCTTGAGGTCTTTTATGAACTTTGTCTATGACCTTGACTTCTATTCCAAACAAACAGTATGACCGTTCACCTAGAAGAAAACCAAAGTGGCCCATATGCCTTAATTTCAAATATTCATTCTTCTGCCTCTACCTTCCTACTGCTGGGATTACAGGCCTGTGCTACCATGCCCTGTATATGGAGTGCTAGAGATAAGACTTGGACTTATTGATGCTAGGCCAGCACTATATCAGGCAAACTACATTCCACATTCACCCTATTATTGATTCTTTAAAAATGTAACAAGTATTTGCTTTGCTTTCCAATGATGTTTCTTAATTTAACCCTATTACACAATTGCCATTAGATTATTAGTGCTAAACTCAGGTTTTTATTTTAATAAGAATTTTTATGGTCTGTTTTTCTGTACTGTTGGTTTATCAGTGGGATACAGAGAAAAAAATTACTTTGTACATAGAAAAAATATTAAATGTCACCATTAAGCCAGACTTTGGATTTTTGGATTTCAACTGAGATTCGATACATCAATCGAGTTGAATAAAGCTATAGTGTAGGAGAGACAGGTTATGGATCATTAATAGTCAAATACAAAGTAAGTGACACATCTTATATTCTAGGCATCTATCAGCTCTCCCTTATCTATGTAAGTATTAATGGAATTTAGGTCATAAGGAGTAAGAAGGAGGTAGCTAGAAATTTCTTTCATGATAGTTAGAATTTGAAGGTTTCATGTAATGGAGTATCTACACATACAGCAATGATTGATGTAATTCTGCCACCAAAGCCTTCTATTTTATAAGTGCATAAGAATTTAAAATATATTCATGATAAAAAATACATGAGACTCTTTAGGTTTCCTGTGTATAAAAATTTACTATATCATACTGGCTGTGAAGGAAAAGCCAATTTCCATGGCTCCTGTCAGTCACATGTGGTTTGGGAATGTTTATGCATTCCAGATGTACTCAGTGTAAACTAGAGAATCATATCCTATTTCCACTGGCTTGAGTGCACGCATATAAAACTTGTTTTTCTCACAGTGCCACATGAAAATACATGGAGAACGAGCCTCAGTGATCACAATTAATTAACTTCCTTCTTGAACTTTCAGAGCTATGATGCTGAGGGCAATTCTGGTCCTTCATGTTTACAGAGACTGTAACTTCTGCTCTGTAGCTTTTCTTGTTCAATTCCATTCCATAGAGCATGGCAAACCAAATGCTGTGTAACCTAAGTTTCTCCTACCTCCTGTGTATGCGGCCCTCTGCTAGGGACTAACAACACTCAGCAGAACTTCCACTGCAGGCAGCCCTGAGTTCACTGTGAAAGAGCACCCAGTAAACAGATCATTCCTACAAAATGTGATGGCCCCTTTCGTACAGCTCATGTTATATATTATGACCTATGGAAACAGTGAAGAAGTTGGACAGAGCTTCACAGAACGGGCATCCTGACAATGAAGTTTGAGATGACAAGGGCTGGACAGCATTCCAAAGAGTAGGAACATTGTGTGCACAGACTCATCGAGAGCACATGATTCGAGAACCTGGAAGAAATGCTGTGTGGCTTCAGGGCAGACATAGAGCTGATCCAGAAGATAATTTGAAAATACATGAGGAAGAGTTGAGGATTATGAAAGACTATATTTGAATCGTATGCATTTGTGTTAAGGTTTGAGAGTATCTTCTCACTAAGAAGACAAAAATCATGGATGAGGGAGCTAATGACACAATGTCCAACATCCAGACTGTCTTTTGCTGTGTGCTGCTTCCTGACACTTAGCACAGTACCTGGAATCTAGTTAATGGTCAATTAATGCTAGCCATAATCACTGCAAATAGTACATAGACTCTCAGATGTCCCCAGGGATTTGTATCTTTATACAAATTCTCTTCTTGATTACCAGCTAAACTTGTTGACTAATTTGGGGTACATAAAATATGTTAGAAGTAGTGAGCTGCCACTCCCATTATTAGGTTATAAAAATGATGTGGCTTTCCTCTTGGGAAATTTCTGTAATATTTACCATTTCTGGGCCTCTTTTTTTCTTGGATCATTAGCTACCATGTCTAAGACACTCAAACAATTTATGTGGAGTCTTACATGGAACAAACTGACTCACACTAGCATGGGATTGCCCACTTTTCATATATATTGGGGTATATCTTCTGAGGCTACCAGTCGCCACAGCAATGGACTTTGAAGTGAATCCACCAACTTCCTTTGGACCTTCAGGTAACTGTAGCTTTGGCCAACTACTCAATCACCCTCTCTGAAGAGAGCCTAAGCCTTAAACACCTCTCTGAGGTGCATCTAGATTTATCACCCACACAAAGCGTGTCATATCAAAATGTTGAATCACCACATTTTGGTATGGTTTGCTATCCAGCAATAGAAAAACAGTGTATTCTACAGGTATTGTCTACTCTGCAATAATCTCAGTATGGTTTCTGGTATACATGGAAGGGATATGCAGGTACTGAAGGGCTCTCTAATAGGCCAAAGCATGGTAAACACAGACCCAAGAATGCCAAAAGTGGCACCAACAGGTTTTACATTTTACCCTTTCTCCCTTGCTGAAAACCATTAGATTACATTCCAAAAGCTAGCCCCTCAAGGTCCATTCCCTTGTTTGGCCACTGATTCATTCCTAAGACAAAACACCAAGGTCCAACAATGAAATCTCAGTATTTGGCTAATGTATTATCCAATGAGGATTTACCATCTCATTGCAGCACAGACTTCTCAATTTTCTCCTTAAAAACATACTCCTGAGAACAACAATTTTTTTTTAAAAAAGTGCTTGCTCTTGCTGCTGCTATTGCTGCTTGCTGTCTGCCTCTGCATCTCCCCCACTCTGCTTGTTCCCCTGTGGGGGCTAATAAATATCCTTTGTGCTGAGGACTTACTGTCTGGATGTGCCCTGTACCAACTCTTGGGGGGGCTAACCTCCCTTATAGGTACTGTACAAGATGATGGAACATTGCTTGGAACCCCAGCTTTTGTGACTAGGTTCTGAGTCACCTAGCAGATGGTCCCACTTCTCTCTCTGAAGAAATGCATCTGTTACCCTTTGGTTCCACTAATCTATTAGACTACTGATAGAATCATTCTATCCAAACTGCAGCACAGATTGTTTAATTCAAAGTGTTCCCTACCTCCACAGGTAGGTATAGGAATACTTCGACATATAACCCTTCTTCTAGCTGCTGAAAAGGATCCAGGGACCATCATCTGTCTCGATGATGAAAATCACAAATGTCCTCAGAAAGGTACATGCAGTTCATATATTTCCAACGTCCATATGTGACCCCAAATGATTATGGGACATGCAGCCTTAGCAAGTACTTTTTAAATTTTCTGTATACACTGTCCAGGTGGGAACAAGTGGATAAATATAGATTGCTTGAGGAACATTGAGTTTTTGGCATAAAACTTTTGGCAGTTTATATAACAATGTTGATTTAAAGTCAGTGCCTTTATATGTAAAAAAGATGTTAAGACTGTGTAAAGATGTTAATATTTACCAAAAAGAAAATGTTATACTCAACTAAGGAAAGAAAAAAAATCTGAAAACCCAAAGTTGACTTCTATGTTATTTTTAGATTGATTCTTAAGCCTTTTTTGGTAGCTCTTAAATCATCTTCAATTAATGATTAAGCAACTGCTGTACCGCACTATGAGCCTAAGCAGTAGCAGTATGTTAAAGTCATAAGGAATTGGGAGAAAGGGAGACGTTAGAAGCTAGCTCTGTACCTCTGTCCCTGATGGTTTTGCTCTGGGATGCAGTTACTGGGAGCTGAAGAACTGGTATGGGAGGATGTCCTTAGAGCCACTGCTGAGATACCCACCAATGGGGATGACAAATTCAGCAGCACAGAGGAGGTGTGGTGGGGGTAGATACTCGCATGGTGGCTCACATTGATAACCACTGGATTATGTTGACACGACAGCTCATAGGCTCCTGCAGAGAAATAAGGTGATAAACACTGTGCTGAGCCATTAACTTAGAACCATGTAGCACCTGTTTATCCTTTCTCTATGTAACATGCAAGGCCACAAACATTTCAGAGGTCAACATCAGACTGATTCCCGAGTCTATTGGAATAACCCTGAGTGACTCTAAAGAAACATTTCTCCACTCACCAAGCGAGTGGTTGCTTCCACTGACATCAACCAGGTAGACGGTCACTGTTGGCTGCTGATGCTTCCCAGGGGCCAGGCCATCAGATGCCAAGAAAAGGAAAAGTGCTGCTGCAGCTCCTGGTCTAGCAAAACACACCTAGGTATAAGCACATGCACCATGAGCAATAGGTTTCCACGGTCAATCGAGGGATATGCTCATCTTAGCTCTGTCATTCTTCTCTTTGAAAGTAAGAACCTTGTTCTCCTTTGCATTGGAAAACATGGAGTAAGCACAGCAGCAACCAAGGTGACAGGAAGCAGCAAGATGAGGCCCCTGAGATGGAAGATCATTGGCAGCTGCTGAGCATCCTTTCTTGAAACCGTGCCATTCCACTGTTTTATTCATTACAGTTTGTGCTTGTTTGTTTGCTTTTTTTTGAGACAAATTCTCATGTAGAACAGGCCTCACTCAAATTTATTATTTTCCCAAAGATGATACGGAACTCCTGATTATCCTGCCTCCACACTTCAAGTACTGGGATTACAAGCATGAAATACTGTGCCTGGCTTGGAGTTGTCTTTTTTAATTTCTCAAGAGAGCACTGGTAGAGGTAATAATCCTCTATATACTAATCAATACCCCTTCTACATTAAAGGGAGAGAAATAGACAGAATGACTAATGAACCAACATCCGTAAAAACGCTAGCTTCTTCTGATCTGTCCCAAGATGAGACTAGGTATCAGTTATCCTCCCAGTCTCCCTGCCTCCTACCTCTATTCTCAGATCCTCTCATTTACCAGGAAAACTATGATGCTGGGAGAGAGGCTGCAATGGTTTCAGTGAAAATGGCCTCACAGGCTCATATAATTTGGATGCTTATTTACCGGATTTGGGAGGTGTGGCAATGTTGGAGAAAATGTGACACTGTGAAATATATGAAACATGACATATATCTATATATGTATATGCGTGTGTGCGTGTGGGGGTGTGTGGTCATGCGTGTGCAACATGCTCAGTCTGTGTAATGTTACTTGTATGTATGTCTTCAGGGATATTCGCTGTGGCTTTTTCTTGGGTTCTGAGTGTGATGTCGTCCCAGTATAGACCATAGTACATCTAATTGGCAGGGCCCTCTTCTGGAGTGGGGAGACTAAAAACATGTTTTCCATTTCAACAAGAATTCTTGTTGTCCACAGACTCAGGTTTCCTGAGTCCTGGCAGCACACTTCCAGGGCTCACTAGCATTGCTGTCTTAATTAGAGTGATTTAACGATTTTCAGTGGTCCAGGAAGCACAGCTCTCCCTTCGTCCTTTCCACCTTTGCAGGAAATTCCAGCCACATAGTGGCTCCCTTACTCTTTCTTCATTTCCTTTCTTTGAAGTAATAAATATTCCTTCATAACTTCAAAAACATCCAGTCGTACAAGTTACAGCTTCTAAAATGAAAATGAAGTCTTCTATCCCTGGATGGCCTAGGGCTAGACATAAAACCATCCCAAGGAAACCAAGAGTCTAACTCAGAGCTCTTGACCCCAGTAGCAAATGACATCAAAGCCTCCTGGGACCTCCCCATAGCCTCTTCCTTTCCATATACCACAACAGAGACCTGAGACTGGAAGACAGCTCATTTCCTCAGCCAGAAACAAGAAGGCCTCAGAACCAGAGAGTGGGGTGGCTTCAGCAAAACACAGAGAATCTCAGTCTTCCACCCATCCCAAACTAGGTAGCAGAGGTAGGATTTACAGTGGGTGTGGGCTTTTCTGTCCCCAGGGTCCATACCCAAACCTTCTAATGCCATTTGCATCTCTTAACAACATCGACTTCTGTTCTATGGCAGTTTGAATACCAAGTCCCTGTGAAACTTCAAGCCTGTTCCAATGGCAGTGCCTCTGTGCCATGCTCTGTAAGGGAGGTTACAGCAGCATTTCCTGATTGCAGCTTAAGCAGGAAAACCGCAGGTGAGACTTATAAGGGGACACAGTTAGAAAACTTTGGGTTACACAGGCAGGGAGATGGGGTGATTGGTTCCTGGTAGGCTGCATCTTGGACATTTCCCCCTCACAGAGACACAGGAAAAGCTGGGTGAGCTTAATTCTCAAATGGAGCCCAAGTATATCTCACAGCAGCAACTACAAGCATAGTAAGCACGTTTTACCACACAACTATTTGCACATCAATAGCAGAGATCAGTCTGAATCTCTACATATAAGAATTATCAATCTGAGTTCACATAAGGAGAAAGCAAGATTCACCATTTGGAGAGATAAAGTGAGACAGAGACAGAGGCATGGAGAGAGACAGAGACATGGAGACTGAGTTTCTCTGACAGAGAGAGAGAACCTGGCAGATGCCCTGCATTTGCCTCTTAGATATGCCTTTGCTAGCTATATAAACATAAACAATATACCTCTGTCTGAAGCTGGGGTTCCTCATTCCCAAAGATAGTAATAGAGAGATTACTTATGTCATATGGATACAAGGTAAATCAAGTGATATCAAACAAAAGCAGACAATATAACACCTATGAACATTAAGGACTCAAAGTTCAACCATTCCTTTTTCCCCAAGGAAATACACCTCATTCAGTTTATGCAATGGGCACAAAAACAGAAGGAATAAAAATTTAAAGTTAAATATATATTATACAGAAAATCATGCTCTTCTAAATGTACAATCCAAAAATATTTGGTGTGCTTTTATAAGCTGACCCTCAGGAATATGAACTGGTTCTCCATGTTTGTTTGGGTTCCATAGGCATTCTCAGTGTTTGAGTTCTTGATAGATTCTGCATAGATCACGTGGCATGCATGAGCTCTATAAAACTAATTGAACTTGGCTCTTGCAAAGATGAAAAGCAAAAGCTAAATTCCAGAAAGAAGCCAACATCTTTCAGAAATATGAACAATTTTAAAATGTAAAGATCGCTTTCAAAGCAGAGGAACAGGAAAAGAAATTGTGACAAAGATCATAGAAGCAACGAGAAAACAAAGTAGAGAGAGCATCAGCAGGTACACAGGCAGATGTGATCATGGCAGAGAGGCGGGAAGATGACATGAGTTAAGTAGATGGAAGATGAATAGTGCAGAGAGAGGTGGAAGAGCAAGACGGAAGACTGAGGCAGGTTATGACAGATGGATATAGGCCGGTGCTGATGAGAGGGAGGGACAGAAGGAAACAGGAGACAGAGAGGCAGCACAGATGCTTTTTACTCAGAGACCGCATATAAACTCCCCAATTTTACCTAATCACTGGCCACTGAAGGAGAGTTAAGATCGAGAGACACCATCTCTAATTAGAACTGTAGAACCCGCCGGGCAGTAGTGGCACATGTCTTTAATCTCAACACTCGGGAGGCGGAGGCAGGCAGAGCTCTGTGAGTCTGGTCTACAAAAGCTAGTTCCAGGACAGACTCCAAAGCTACAGAGAAACCCTGTCTCAAAAAAATAAAAAAAAATCATAGAACCCATCTCCAGACTGCTTACTAGGCATAGATGCAGTGTACACTCAAACCAAATATTTCAATATTCAGGTAACCCTTTGTGGTGGTCACTGAACAGTAGACCCTGAAACTTAAGAAGAACGTTTAAAATGCTTCTGGCTAACCCCTGGCTTTTTCCCACACCATTTCATCTCTACTCCTCTATGGCACTTCTCCAAAGGGAAAATGGATGTCGTGGGTCAGAAGAAAGCAGGCAGGTACCTCCTGCTATTTGTACAGCATGAGAACGTGTTTTCTCGGAGCCCTCACCAAACTCAGCCAACTTTTATGCTTACAGGAGATTTTTAATAGGGTATCTTCAGTACATAAAAGTTTGCTTGTGGAATGCAAACCAAGTTTTTCCCCAGGAATGGTACACAGGAGGATGGTAGCTTTCCCAATTTTCCAATCTGTAGCACTTCTAGTTTTAGATAAGTGGGGATTATAGATCATCCCCCAAACGTATTTTTAGGACTCCCTCTCCATCTATGAAGTCAAATGAGCATGAAAACATCAAGTCTTCCAACAGTGTCAGGGATCAGAGAGGTACCTTTAAAAGTCACTTGCTGTTTAACAAGGGGCCACCCAAACTCAGAATACAATTATTCTACTATTGGCTGAAACCATGTGCCCTTTTGTAGGTGAAAATTCTCAAATGTTCATGATTTCAAGTGAGTCAGTCTAATGATTTTGTCATCAGAACCTTTGACAAGGCAGAGATTAACTCCGAGTTGCAAATGAGTTTTCCCGGAGCTTGTGTCCAATTGAGGAGGGGGCTTAGCTGACGTCTAAACTCTAGACAGTGAGTTTTCCAGACTGCCTGCAGATTTAGAACATGACTCAAAATGAAGGTAGGACTTTTGAGCCGGTTACACTCCCTCCTCACGTCTAGGCTCCTGTTCCCCTTGCCCCGTCTTGATCAGACTCTAGACAAGGTTCCGCTTTATTCCTCTGTGGAGCTATAGACTATACCACGGTGCATTTATACATTGCCATTTTCTATAAGAGCTGGAGTAACTTATCATTATGTGTAATTGCTCCCACAGCTCCCACAGTTCTTGGTTAGACTTTCAAAAATGTAATCTTTGGCGAGTCTGTGGAGGAAGCTAAGATCTGCTCATATGACCAGTGCAATTGCATCTAGATCGTCTCCTCAAGTTCATTTTAGACAAGGCCAAGACTGTGAAGACTGGGCTAGACAGACTTATGGGGCTTCAAAGGAGGAGCAGGAAGGGACAGAACCACATCTGTAGCAGTTGCTGCCACAGTGTGGCTCCCAGATCACCTCCTTTATGACTGTGACACTCGGTACAAAGTAATGTCTCTCTAGAAACTGCCCCTTTGGTGACCTCCTCATGCCACTTTCGTGGAGAATGAGTGGGAAGGGCAAGAAGCTCGTGCCAAGCAACATTTGCTAATACTGAGTAATAGAGTGAGATTGCTCTGAAGGGTCTTTCCAGCTTTCACATGACTGTGACACTATTTTCAGGCCACTCCCACGGACTAATCCTAGTTCCCATACTCCCCTACGTACTGACACCAATAAGAGTCCTCAGGAGACTTTCTGCACATAAATTTTCATCTCAAACCCTGGATCCCAGGGAACATCTCACCAAAGATAAAGCCTGAATGTGAGGAAAGGGGTCACGTAATATAGATAGAAACAGTCCTTCTCGAATCCAGATAGAAATAGTCCTCTTGGAAACCGAAACGAGGGAAGGGATGGAAGCATGGGCCAGGTGGCAAGTGTTCATTTCATTCTTCATTAGAAACAATAGATTTCCCAGATATTTACAGAGCTTAGAGTTTGTGAGGTTGTGCTGCTTGCAACAAGCAAATGTTTTTATATAAAAACAGTTGAATTCTTGATTAGCAACAATTAAATAGGAAAGGGGAAATAAAGTTTTGCCCTCTAGAGATAAACAGGAAGGTGGGACATCCCTTTTAGAGTACTAGCTTAGCTTTCGAAGGAAGTGAAAATCATATACACATACTCATCTTTGTTCTTCTGGGATCCCTAAGGCATGCAGGAATCCACACAACTGAAAAGTTTCTTCTGAAGACAATTATTTTTCATAAATTTCCATTATACACAGAGAGGTAATTCCAATGCACTTCAGGAAACTCTATCCTATTAAGCATAAAATCCTGCTAGTGAGTTTCCACTTGATCAACTTGGAGTAGATTTGAACCATTCTGATCATCAGCTGTTTCACTGTTGAGATAACAATCCTCTTTAGCAGCGATTTTCAGACTTCAACATGCATGCAAGCTGCTGAGGACCTGGCTACAAGGCAAATTCTCAGTTAGTAGAACTGAGGTTCCACCTTTCTAACAAGGTTTCTGGGAACAAGCATACTTCCTGGGCTGAGGCTTTGACAATACCCGCTGAAGCCTTTGTTCTCACCCTTGGTCATTAGCAGCCCAGGGTTAGACTATTGTTCATCCTATTTGCTTACCTCCTTTTAAAAAATTCACTACCAAGTTTACATGTATGTGCAAAGTTGGAAGCAAACATGTAAACACCTCTTTTAAAGGCAATTTCAAAAAAGCCTGATGCCCAGAGAGATGACATGTTTCCAGTAGTTACTTGTTGGAGTAAGTCATAGCAGAGGTTACAATTCATTCTCTGTAGTGCTCGTCTTTCCAATTCCAAAAGCACCTACTAATCTATTATTCTATCTCTAGTGTAGACTGAAAAGTCAGATCACTGGTAAATGGTCCCAAATATTCACTTAAAATCATATGAGCTTTACTTTAACCAAATACTCAAAGTGGGATTCAGCCCCAGTGCCTTATATACATGTGCTTTTTACTTTGCATCAAACAGTTAAATATGCATAGCTTCTAGGATAATTGAAATAATTTCCAAATACCAAATTAGCATCCGACTGGCTTTTCAAAAGGCTGAAGACTTGTCATATGTCACCAAACCAACCAACAAGGATACAGGATGTATGCTTAACTTTAAAATCTGACACACAATAAATATTTTTGTTTTCATATGCCCTAACAATACATGAAAATATTGATGTTAAATATCAGTTGCTGCTTATCTAAAACCTAAATTCAACTAGAAAGCTCATTTTATTCTCCAGCTCAGTGTTAGGAAGATAAATACCCTTAACTAGGCTTGTCTGTGGTGACTGTTTCATAATGCATCAAAATATTTCAGGGTATTCTGTGAGTATAATCAAACTGTATTTGTCAGTAACTTAAAAACATGAATTTATCAAACCAAAATTAAAGACTGTACTATAAGCAGAACAAAAAATAAAGAGAAAAATAACAAGTAATCAGGAACACAAAAAAAGTGAGAAGGATGAATGAATTTTGTAGATATGTGTGTAGCTGGAGAGAGAAAACTAAGAATAATTGACATTTTTTGACAAATTAATGAAGAGTAAGAATTCTTATTATGGATTGGCTCTTAATTCCTAAATGAATAAAAACTTGCCATTTAAGGCTTTACTAATAAAACATAGGGCCAATGGGAGGAGAAAAAAACACCCTCTATTAATATCCCAGCTAGCACAATAAAAAGTCCTTATGCTCTGAAAAATCAATGATGTAAACAAATACAATTATAAAAAAACTAAGGTTATAAAAACAAGTCATAAAGTATTACAAAATTCTTAGAATCAAATGGGAACAAGAGGTCTATACATCAAGATTTATAGGACACAATTAAAGTAGTAATTATAAATAGAAAGAAAAATTACCCACCACCAAAAATAAAATAACCAAGCTAGGCATTGGAAACCTAAAGTCAGAACATCAGTGTAAATCCAGAGAACCAAGGCAAAAAAAAAAGTGATAGCAATAAAAAAAGAAGTCAATGAAGTAGAGAAAAGAAGCATAGGAAGTAAGTTGAGTGAGACAAGAGTACTGTCCTTGAAGACTCCAGAAGGGTGGACAAATCTCACATGTAATTAAGGCAGTGTCCAAAAACATGTATCTCTAAAGGCACAGTAAGTATGGCCAGAAGTGGAAAAGCAATAAAAGCACAGGAGGAACAGGAATCAGCTCTATATTTGAACATGTAGAATAAATCAGTAATTTCCCAGAAACATCCAATAACCCAAATATGGAAAAGAAAAGAAACATGGAACATATTTTTAAAATTCAAAAAAAAATCAAATCATAATTAAAAATCTTCTACCAAATAAGCCCTGAACTGAGGTTCTTTTGTTAGCTTTTGTTTTTGTTTTTAGGTGTGTTCTGGTGAATTTTGAGGGAAGAAGTAATCCTTGTTTTACAGTTTCCAAACAAAAAACGGGGAAAAATCATACTACCACTTTCATGAAGCATTAGCAAACTGAATATTCAAAAGGAAATATATAAATGAATTCCATATACAAATGTAAATATAAATGTAAAAAATAAAACCTGCCAATAAAATGTCATGTAAAACCAACATCTAAGATCCCTTCACAAGGAAAAAATTGTCTGTTTGGTTCAACAGAACAGTGACACAAAGGGCAGAATCACAAGGCTACATTTTGAATTTTATATAGAAAAAAGAAATGTTTTATGAGTAATGAACTTCAATTTTTAAGACAAATGTGCAAAAAATGGCTAAGGGGAATATGTACAGCCAACTTAAATTCATAATAATGCAGACATTGAGTTGGTGTAATGAACAGGAAAACAGACCAATTCAACGCAATGTAAGAGTGCAAAGCAGACCTAGGAGTTGGTATACACTTGGTGCCATGCTATAAAACAAGACGAGAATGAACACTTCAATGGATACCATTAGAGAAACTGGCTTGTCACATTTCTTTAAAAGTAGTATGAATCTTACAGCATATGCAAAAAAAGAGTATCCTAAAAGGCAACAGTTTGAAAGGCAAAACTAAAACTCTAACATAAGAAAATGAAAAATAAATATCGTTCTAACAAGAGGGAGAAAAATGAATGAATTCACCTTTACTGTGAACTAAAGAGAAAACACTAAAGGATCAGCAATTATTGCATAATGGGATGGTCTACTTCACAATAGTAAGGAAAAAAATTAAAAAGGAGAAAAAGTAAGAAATCTGTTTATTCCACTTGGGGTGGACTGACCTGGGTTGAATGATAAGTCCTGGCCACAGGACTCGTTCACACTGTCTAGTAATTGCTCAGCAGAAATGTGTTGTGGGATTCCCCTCTGTGTGCTGTGATTACCATTAATGAATAAAAAAAACCTGCCTTGGCCTGTTGATAGGACAGAACCTAGGTAGGCCTTGGGTGGGGGGACCGGACTGAATGCTGGGAGAAGGAAGATGGAGAGAGACATCATGATCTGTTGCCAGAGATAGACATGCTGAAATTTTGCTGGTAGGCCACAACCTTGTGGTGATATACAGATTAATAGAAATGGGTTAAATTAAGAGTTAGTTCCAGGACAGGCACCAAAAACTACAGGGAAACCCTGTCTTGAAAATCAAAAAAAAAAAAAA
>LOEQ01002859.1:27589-39964 GCA_001685075.1 Bramus lutescens | reverse complement strand
GGGCAGGGAACCCTGACTGCTCTTTGGACTGGAAAGGGAGGGGGAGGGGGGAAAGGGAGGGAAATGGGAGGAGGGGAGGAGGTGGAAATGTTTAATAATAATAAGTGAAAAAATATTAAAAAATAAATATTTAAAGTAGATGTAAGTTTAGCAAAATGGTAGATTAGCTAGGTCAGTGGGTTGTAGGAATTCCTAGAATCAAGTGTATTGTGGCACAGGAACTTCTGGGAGAACCTTGTGGGAGACTCAAGAGTGTGTCTGGCAGGATCTTCACCAGACCTGTGACAAGTGGGGTCTTGGAAATAGCTGGTTAGTAGCTTTCAATTTTGCTTAATTTATTTATTAGCTCTAGTAATTTACCAAAACAGTAGTGTTGCAATATGCTAATAACTAATTACAGGAAATAGAAATCAAGAAAATGACCCATTTACAATGCAAATTATAAAACATGGACGAAAGAAATAGAGTAGGACAACATACGCAAACGTACACACACACAAACAGACACAGGCGTGCGCGCCCGCACACACACATACACACACACAAAGGGTTAATATGTAATCCTGAAATCCCACTCCTTGGTATATCCAAAAGAAATGGAATTAGTATAACAAAGAGACATATGTACTACCATGTTCACTGAAGCATTATTCAAAATAGCTAAGAGATGGAAACCAACTGTCAATCAGCTGATGAATGGAGAAAAATAGTGTAACATAAATCCTGTAGAATATTATCCAGCCTCAAGGGAAAGAAATTCAGTTTATTTTGGACAGCATGGGTAGAACTGGAAATCATTATGTTGAGTAAAATTAAGTAGCCACACAAAGAGAAGTATTCTGTGATCTTGTTCATATTGTGGATACATAAAGTTGATCTCTTATGCATTGAAAGTAGGATGGTGGCTAACAGAAACTGAGGTGAGCAGAGAAAAGGGAGTGACAAGGAAAGGTTTATTTATGTGTTCTGAATTATAATTATATAGGAGCAAGTCCTGGCATGCTTTTGCTCAATGGACTGCCTAAAACAAACTTGTAGAAAATTCAAGAAGCTAGAAAAGAGGATTTGAAATGTTTTTACTGGAAGAGTGTTATATGTGAAGAGATGGATATGTTTAACCTGTTTAAATATCATGCAATATAATAAAGACATCACATGAGATTGTGTGCAATTTTAACTGTTTTAATTTAAAAGAATTTAATACATTTAATTAAAAAACAATGGAGATTTTAAACAGTAGCTGATTTTCCTGAGCAGAGTGGAACCCAATATCTAGAGACACATAGAGCATCCCAAGTCAGATCCCCTCTCACAAAACAAAGCCGACAAAACAGGAATAGTTCATTGGTGAGAAGGCCTGCTCATCTGTGTCATTTTATTTTCTATTCATCTTATCATTCTTTTCATTTAATCGTTTTCCTTTATGCAGATGAAGTTATAAAAGTCAGAATTTTGTGGAGTTGAATCTCCTGTTTGCATAAAACTAAGAGCTTAAAGAAGCATAGTCAATGGTGCAACCAGGGTTCAAGTTATGGTCTTTATTTCCTGCTACCACCTAGTGGCAGACACCATATATTACAGGGAAAAGGAAAAACGTCATTTTTTTTTTAAAGAAAAACCTTTATTTTACGTATCAAATCCAAGTGTCATTTTTGTTCCTTAGTTGATGAGTAAGTGTAGGATGAGGTATGTAAGTCAGTCTACAATGGGATTTCTTTCATAAAGCCTGTTATGGAAACAAACAAAAGAAAGAAACCTTCAATTGAAACACCCATGAAAAAATTAAAATTTGGCTACTATAAAGTGGTTACGGCTTGCAATTTTTCTCCTTTACTTTTTAATATGTTCAATAGCTCCATATACAGAGATATATGGAATTCTAAAAGGTTGTCAAACCCAGGATATCACAAATAGCTCCAATCATTTTTCAAAGGTAACTATGTGGATGGATTAAGGATGAGGTAGACATGAGGATGTTTATAAATAAATTGAAACTATAGTACAGATGCAAAAATACAGAAATCATATTTTAAGTTGTCAGATGAAACCGGAGACAGGAATAAAAACATAGGAAACATAGTTGAAGAAATTATGAGGAGATGGTAGTGTGGTTGAGTAATGGAATACTAGCCCAATTTATGGAAAGCCTGTTTTCAATCCCCAGAACTGGAAAAAAAGGAGTTTTAAAAAATTTCACATTCCCTTTCTCCTCAAACTACACTATACATACATATAATACATCTATGTCATAGACTTTTGAATAATCTTTTTAAGATTTATTTATTTCTAACTTACATGCATGTTTTGCCAGAATGTATGTTTGTGCACCTGATACCCATAGAGGTCTAAAGAGAGTGTCAGATCCCCTGGAACTGAAGTTAGGAACAGCTGTGAGCCATCTTATGGGTTCTGGGACTTGAACCCAGGTCCTCTGGAAGAGTATCTAGTGCTCTTAACCACTGAGCCATCTCTCTAGCCTCTTTACATTCTTTTCATAGAAAGGAAATATGGTTCATCAGAGATTACCTTAGGTACCTAATCTATTGTGTGATATTCGGGAAGTATTTCAAAACACCATTCTTAGTTTATTCATGTGTGGAGAGAGGATTGGTCTACACGAGCACTTCTCAACCTCTGGGACACAACCTCTTTGGGTGTCTAACGATCCTATCATAGGGGTTGCCTAAGACCATCAGGAAACACAGATATTTACATTACAATTCATTGCAGTAGCAAAATTACACTTATTAAGTAGCAACAGAAATAATTTTATGGTTGGGGGTCAGCACACCATGAGGAACTGTATTAAAGGGCTGCAGCATTAGGAAGGTAGAGAACCCCTGACCTACACTGATGTTTCCCTGTCTGACTTTTAGGACATAGTCTTAGAAAGAGACAACTTTACAATTTTATTTTGAAGAAAATTTAAGCAATTAACACAAGCAGATTGCATATCATTTTGTGCAGTGCAGCCCAATAGAAATCTAATGAGAGTCATACATACAATTTTGAAATTTCTAATAGTAACTTAAAAAGTAAAAGAAACAGATAAAATTAGCTACAATAACTATTTCATCCAACTGAGGGTACTTAAAACATTACCATTTGAATTTTTAATCAATGGAAAATGATTGATGAGACATGTAATATTCCTTTTGTATCCCAAACACCTGAAGTCTACTGCATTTAAAATTCATTTTCACTTCAATCTCACTTAAAGTACTTGACCTTTACTTCAATTTTGTATTCATAGTTGAATAAGTCAATTCATCTATCCAAGTTGTCCCAAACTTTCAAGCTATACTTCAAGGGCTTCCAGCAACTAAATTGAGTTTCATTTGAAAACTGAATTGTCTTAAATTACATTGAAATAATCATTGCACGTCTTATTTGCATCCACCAGGTTTTGAAGTCTCGAGTGTTGCGTGTTTCAGACGGTAGGTGGACAGCATATCTTGAGAAAGTCAACTTCTGAATGAGCACTGGTCAAAACCTTAGGGTCTTTCCCAGTGCTTAGCTTGATAGTCTTCTGTATGGAACCAAGTAGGTTAAACAATTTGCCTGACTCCTATTTGTCTTGCGTTTTGGGGTGCTCCAAGCTGAAGCATAGCTGGTATTCAGAAATGTCTTCCCTTGGACAACAGCACTGATGAGACAGCCAAGGAATACAAATGGAAGCTTAAGCAGTACATTTTGGTGTGGAATTTTGTGAGATCCAGTGGCAGAGAACTGCCTGCCTCTAGCTAAGCCGCTTCAAAGAACAGNAGCAGGAAATATGGCTGCCAAATTAGGAAGATGGCCCCGAACTACACTCTGCTACATATGCCCAGGCAAATGTTATCGCAAGGCCTTGTGGAAGCCACAGTTGGAGAGTGGAACAAGAAGAGAGCTATCACACTGAGGATGATTAGGGAGGAGTGAGGACACATGAGTGAGGTTTCCATATTTAGGTGACTTCTGCTATGTTCATATGGGAAAGAATATTTAGTGTTTATATTTTAGTGTGATGGGATAGGACTATACCATAGCTTGAGGATCTCAGAAGACCAAGGTAAACAATGTTTAGTGATCACTAGTCAGATGGAGTCCCATAAAAGGATACAGAATTGAACATATATTTTCCTGGTCACTAAAATTTGGGCCATCTTCATAAGATGCGGAATTTGTCAATGCATCATACTTTGACTCCTAGATCCCCACTTCCAGCAGCTTTATATAAGGGTAGCTGGATAAGAATTGACCAGCTGTTCTGGGTTTTCTGGGACTGGATATATGTCAATGATAAACTTGGACAAGTTACAGACAAACCAGTTTCCTCATCTGATAACACAGGTCAATAGAAAATGGATCACAGGATGTTTAAGGAGTCGAAGGAATCATTCCATATGTTCCTTGGTGATGTTTAGAGAAATTTGCACAGTGAGTGGAGTGTCTCCCCACCAATCACACCCACTTTGTAAAACTGAGCAAATAGACATTGATCTAAATTCTATCCTCCTTCAGCATTATTTAACTATCATCTATATTAATTCCTTCCCTAACTCACTGCCCTGCAGTTCCTCATTCGTGCCTTAAGGGGGCCCCAGAGAATCAGTCCTAATAGCTCAACACTCTGGGGACCAGTGCTGAATAAAACTGGGTACCCTTCAAACTATGCAGAGGTGCCAGTGACTGCTCAAGATCCCACATTGGGGATTTCTCCATGTGACTCATGCAGTTCCTTGCTGCCTTGTATTAAATGGAGGGCAGAGCCTCTAAGAGCAGCTGAGCACAACCCAGCTCACAGGACTCACCTTGTCACCTTCCCATCTCCACAGTAAGGGCCTCCATGAACGTGCCTCAGAGGAGGTGAAGCTTCTCCAACTTCTCCTCCAGCTTCAGCTTGAACTTGGTACTGATACATCTGCCCAGGCATGACCTCCCTGTAGAAACCAATGGGTTTGTGACAATCACATCTGCAAAGTGGCATGCCCTGGGTCCTTTGTAGCTAGCTAGGGCTTAAGGGAACTAGTATGAGAAACAAAATGTGAGACATGCCAATTGCCTGAAACAAAGATCAGAGTTCAATCCTATGAGCAGCCCCATGTTTGCATAGATACTCATTTCTACGGGCCCCATATGTTCTATGTTAGTAAATGTATTCGTGTTTGGTGAGTTAAACACTTAAGGTAACAGTCCATGAGAACCCAGGTGGATGGGCGTGTAGTGTTTTCAACTACGGTAATACAGAGCAATTTTTGAAAAGCCAGTAATCTATATTTTTAAAGTAACCAAACTAAGTGAAGTTGAGAATTTCAGTGTGTGGACTCAGTCAAGTTCCTTCTCAGACTTGCCGATCCCAACTTTCTTAAATGAGAACTCATGCGTTGAAAATGCTGCAACAAGAATTTCATAGAAGAACACAAGAACACAGCTAATCGCCCAGGGAAGGGGCAAAAATTCCCAGTTAGAGACATATTAATTTGATCTTTATCTCCAAATACCAAGAATGGAGTTAGTACAGTTGACCTGAGAGATGGAAGAGATTTATCAGACTCTCTGGTCTGTATTAAGTGGGAAGAATTGAGACAAGAGATTTATTTAGTAGGAGAGGGGCTCGTAAAAGGAGCTGCTGATTTCAAAGATAAATTCTGCCTCATCTTAATTTTGTCCAGTGCTTGTCCTGATTGGAAAAGTATCCCCCAAGTCAAGATAGGAAGCAAGTATTTAGGAGGACATGATCTCAAAGAATTATTGAGGCTGCCATGAGTGGCCAGTGTGACTCTCCTGCCAAGACTCTCTTTTCTTTAAAAGACTCTTTTAAACAACCGCAGAGCCACCACCCCACAATCTGATGCAACAACCAGCAAATAGGAAGTCTTGGGGTTTCCAAAATACCTTTCAAATTATCTGTATTGGCTTTTAGGCATTTTAATAGGAAAAACACCTAAATATTAAAGACTCTTAAATTTCCAAATTAGTTTTCCCTTTTGAGAAAGGAACCCTCTCTGCAGAGTGCCAGCTACTTTTTCTAATGCAAACCCAATTTTATCCCAATCAATGCTGGTGGTTGGTTTCCTTTTTGGGTGGTTGCTTCTTGTCCAACCATACTTAAATGTCTTACGCATCTCTGTGGCTGGGAAAAGTATTGGACAGAAATATTATTGTGCATTTACTCTTCTTATGGGGAGAACATGGCAGCAGGTACCCCCCACAGGCCTCCCATGCCCTGAATCTGTGAAAGGTAGTGTTCTGAAGATGAAGTCAGTTGAAAATGGAGTTTGAATCCTGGAACTGCCATCTATTACCTCCCTAACTAAGGGTAGAGTAAGCCTTAGTTTTCTGTTTATAAAACAGGATATTATTGATCTTAAACATTTGTATGTGGCTATAATTATATTGCAAACATCTTATCAACTGCCTGGCTACAGATGTGAAATCATGCTGGTTTTTTTTTCTAATCTGTCTCATTATTTGCTTTCCACTTATGTTTATTTTTAACCACTTTTCAATCTTCTGATGTCAAAGATGCAAACAACCATGAAAAGAAAAATGAACTGGAGCGTGAACTGGACATTTGGAAGCTTTATAGGTTTTATAACTATGGAGGGTTACTGAATGTCTACCTCAGCCAGGATGCACACATCTAGGATCTGTGTTATGGCTGTCTCTCCTTTTGAAGAAAGGAAATTCATTATTTGAATTTGAAACTTTTCATGTAACTTCACAGAACATTATCAAGAGTCATTTCCAGCTGAGAATTGAAAATGACAAGTGATGTGGAATTTGCCCTCCCTGTTTCAAGGACCACTCCTGGAAACAGCCATTCATCTATGAGAAGCCCAGGATCAGGATTGAGTGTGAGGGAAAGGGTCCTCACATTCCCAGTCATGTCAGCTGCCTCAACAAGGGCCCCAGTACATGTATGATGTCATCCTGGGATCAAGCAAACAACTGAGAGGAAATGACCCAGCCTATGCATAAAACAATGCAACAAAGATTTTTATTGTAATCTGATTATTTCTAAGATGGCAAAAATAACCTAATAGGATCCCCTCTGATAAAACTTTATTGTACCCTGTTGTGCCCTCTAGGAAGTCTCTAAGAAGACTATGAAGTAGGGGGATTTGCCTTTGGTTACACCAGCATCTAAGACAGGCACTCAATTCTTACATTAGACTGTCTCCTCAACACTGAGCACACTGTGCCAGGAACACAGCAGAACTCACTAAATGTTGAAGGAAAGGCATTAAATAAATTAAGTGAAAACTAGAAACAAAAGAAAGAAGAAAGGGAGAAGGAGAATAAGAAAAGGAAGGAAACGTGGACATACATATGGATAAATCATGAAGCTGTGTTCAGCATCTGAGAGACCTGTGACCTTTTAGTGTAGCTATGGAAGAACTGGCTGTAACTTGGAAATTATGAGAGTCATGCTATATTATTGGAAAGCTACAAGAAGGAATCTAGAATAGAATTGCTTCAAGACAGAAAAGTGTCATTCTGATCAACTATAGTATCAATACCAATAGGTCAACTGAAAGCCCTCATACGCTAGCTTCTCCATCAGCATAATGATGACTTTAGCAGTCATAGTACTTGCTTTCCCTTTCCCTTTTCTGTGAAATCTTTTCTCTAAAAGCATACGTCTCAGAATATTTAAAAGCAGAAGCAGAGATAACCAAATTGAAGATAAGTTCCTGGAAGTCCCATGGTTTGGGAGATTCTGCTGCACAACTTACATGTCTGTGAACTTCCTGTGCGGGTGTGTCACCACCACGGGCAGGCCACTGGAAAAAGGAGGCTCTCGGAGTACCTGATAACTCACAGGCCTGCATCCAGAGCACAGAGAGCTATGGGGCTGAGAAGTCAGGAGAGCAGCATCAATTTCCATTCGTTCATCAAAGGTGTACACTTTCACTCCCAAGACCTTCCCATCCACGTGGAGTTTGATGGTAAGCGGCATGTCACAAAAAGTGTTCAAGGGACCAAGGTGTACAGATTCCTTGAGTTCTAGCAAGATCTCTATGTCAAAGAGTGCCTGGGAAGAGTTCATGGAGAGGTAAGTGACCCAGAGTGTGAGGGTGTCAGCTTGGACCGGGTGTTGGAAAAGCAGCTCCAAGCTGCAGCCTTCTGCTGGGCAGGGCACAGTCATATTCATGTGGTACAGGTGGAGCTCAGGACTCCAAGCCTGCAAGCTAGGCTCACAGGGTTGATCCACATCCGGAGGCCCTAGGGAGATGAGAGAAAAGTTATGTCAGGAACAACCATTAAAAGAGTGAAAAAGAACAGCCCATCTCAGTAGTCAGAGGATAAAGGAGACTTCAGAGTTCTAACAGAAAGCTCATCACTTTGTGGATTTTCTCTTAAGTTCTCTCTTTTGAAAAGATTCATAGATAACCAGTCTTGTCAATCACCTCTACCCGGCTTTCTCCTTGAGGGTCTATCACTTGAATAACTAACTATGAGCCCAAGGTGACATTAGGTAGTCATTACAGATTCATATATCATTATTGTTCTGTTTTTCTTGTCACAATCAGGACTGAAAATTAATTCAAATTGACTATTTCTAATACGCATTTCTCAGCAGTTTAGTGGATCTTAATACCTACAGGGGGATTTCTAGAAAATAATGATTAGGTAGGTATCAAAAATGATAGTGAAGAATCAGGCATAATAAACACTCTCCTTTATTCCCAGAACTTGGGAGGCAGAAGCAGGTGGATCCCTGAGTTCAAGGCCATAATGGCCTACAGAACTATTTCTAGGACAGCCAGGGCTACACAAAGAAACCCCGTCTTGAAAAAAATTAACTATAACAACAAACAACAGCAACACAACAAACCCATCCATCAACCAACCAAACAAAAACAGGGGAAGGCAGAAGTCAAGGCCTTTCTTGAGAAATGCTAGAAGCCATGTCCACAGCATTTTCTGCCCTGGCACGGAAGAGCCTGCTGTTTGAATTTGTCTTCTGGATCCTGATATGCATATGTGAGTGAGTATGCGACTGTCTGAGAATTTAGGGGAGGGACAGGAAACGAAATAACGAAAAACATCTTCTCCCTTCTAGAGCCTAGCTTAGATCACATTCAAAGCACAACCAGTACCAGTGATTAATAGACTCATAAAATAGGGTAGATGAGAACGATCCGTGTGGAACACCTAGTTCACCCTGCCCCCACCCACACTTGCTCAGCCAGCTCATGAGTGTGCTCTGCAATGTGTTCTCTATTACTCTCTGATAAAGAGGAGTAAGCACTTAGCTTGCAGCATCATGCACCAAAGCTGCTTCGGGGACTAGAAGGCATATGCAACATTTCTGGCCCTAGTTCACCCTGAGTTACTCGTGAGAAGGGCTGACTTCTCAGTCCATCTGTGTTATGTCTTCCCATCCTCACAGCCATGGGACATTCATATTACACCAATAGAAGACACCCAGCATGCAGAAGCACCAGCAGTGTTTCCAAGACCTTGGAAATCTTCAGCAAACCCTCCCTCACCCATGTGCAAAAACACACAAACATAAACCACTGCTTCATCCAATACCCATGCTCAGTGGACACAAAAATATTCATGAAAAAAATCCATGGTCCTTTACCCACAGCCTCCTCTGGAGTCCAGTAACCTGAAGAGTCACACACCCGTCCCGAGGAAGCCTTGTGTACATACTGATGAAATGTTCCATCTTCAGTACAGGCATCACACGTACTCCCAGGGGCCCTGGGAAGAGGAAGCATGAAGAAGGGAGTGTTCTTATGTTGACTAGGGAAAGGAAACCAGGAAGACTCTGGAGAAGAAAGGTGTCACTGGTGAATCAGACCCAGGGGACAAGAGGGCACAATTATCATTGCAATTCATGTCCTTCTGCACAAGCCATGAGAAACCTCAAGGTCAGAAAAAGAAGAAAGTTGAACAGGGTCATGAAGAAGCCTCTGAGATGCAAGGGACCTCTTGTCCCAGAATCATTAACCAAAAACAAGCATATTTTCCTGAACCATATAAACCCCCTTTCTATGGCAAGAACGGCACAGAATAAATATACCTGCCTGCTAAAACAATGGGTTGCAGAGGGAATTCTCTATCTATGTGTTCTGGCTCGTTTAATCCCCTACTTTTACTTACAGGCATAAAGTAGAGTGTGGAGAGTAATATCCCTTGATTCTCCATTGCCTGCAGCAATGGATCATAATTCTTACCAGCACTGGGTGGCATCACAGGCTAGCTCCAGCCTTACCTCCTGCAGTTTCTTCATACACTTTATATTTCTAGCACAAGTTCCATCACACTATGATCCAAATTCTCCATGCTCTTCACATCACTCCACAAAACACGCGTCCTTACAATGATCCAATAGGCTTTTCAAGCATCCTTGCTTTGCAAATGCCTACTTTACATATTCAGATGTGATCTTTGCAGGGGTGCTTAGCCTTGCTTATCTGAGACTCTGGCCCCTGCTTCTTTGTACATGCCCCTATAGTTGGCCTCTTTCTCAGGACACTGCTATGTCATGCTGCAAATTGACAGCCATCCTCTTTTGACTGCTGGGTCTATGAGTGTATCTGGGCATGCCTGCTCAATTCTTATTGTGTCCATAACAATGAGAACATGACTGGCTTCAGCAATCCCTCTGGAGATGTCTATGCGATGATTCAGTCTATGAAGAGGTTTTTACAAGCATCACACTTGGAGTAACCAGACTATGTAGAGATAACTATACTTAGCAACAAGGCCAACTGCTTTCTGAGCATAGAGAGAGAGAGAGAGAGAGAGAGAGACATACTTGGAATGTTTTCAGAAGCCCCCTTGTGAACAACATATCTGAAATACTAACCTAAAATCAAGGCAGTATCCCAACAGAACATATGAATAGCAGGTTAGTATCTTATAATACACTAGTAAAATCATGTTATTACCCAATGGCAATAATACTGACAGGAAACACCTTACATAACCTGGCCTTGTGTTTTTCACAACTTCTTTCTAACCCTTGTGATGACACCATGCTTACAAATGAGAAAATTGGAGCTCAGAAAGCTTGAAGTCAGTTGCCCAAAGTCACAGGCTCCTTAATCCCTTTGAGCAAGTTTCCAAATAGGACCTCATTAGTGTTCAGTATTTTGACAACTAAAGGGTGTAGTTAAGACCCACCCTTTGATTCCATGAGTGCCCTTTCTAACGTGAACACAATTGCAAAGCACATTTTCCTGATGCACTTGCCCTTCCGGGGCTGCTGCAGAGTGCGTAGCTGGGGCTCTTCTCTGACATACGGACTGCAAAGACCTACAGGGGTGGAGTAAACAGAACTCTAGGCATGACACAAATTGCTGGGCATGTGACGTGAGTCTCTCCAACACACGTGCTAGGAGGCCTCAAAACTAGCCCACCTAGGTGGGAAAAGGAAGCAAAGCGCACACTCTTTCTGTCAGCAGACTCTCAGCAAGCCAGTTCTGATGTCTGCTTTATCGTAAGGTTTGTACCAGAGAGAGAACTGAAAGATTAAATTGTTTACACGTGTTACATAAACTGATGTAAAACTTGGGTTTGCATGTACCCACACAGGACGGTCCTACCAGAGCTACACAAGGTCACACTTGCAGGAAGATGACACTCAGACACATTGCGTAGGTGCGTGCCGAATCACTGAAGGGGCCCATGGGAACCTGGGTGCTGATAATGGTGCAAACTATTCTGTAGTGCTAGGAGTGAGAAATGATGTCATGACTAAGTGCGAGTCACGGAATGAAGTTTGCAAGAAACTGTGACTATCGCTTTGAAAAATAACCCACTGTGTTCTCATCTCTCCTTATCTGCCCCCAACCCCAGGCTTTCACCAAATCCAAAGTGTGTGAGGACATGCTCCAGGGCCATTCATTCCTGAGCTGGACCCAGATACATATAGTGAAGTGTTGTAAGAAGAAGAGTCACTGTCCTGTGGCCCTACACTTGTGAGTATGTGGACAATACAAACTGGACATAATGGGTTATTTTAAAAAATAGTAAAGGCACTAAATTGAGAAAAATGAAAGAGTAGATGTCTACCTGCTAAATGGGAAAGAAAACTTAAAATTCAAAGCATTCATCTGTCTGTGCTCCTCATTGTTGGGTTTCCCCCAGAATCACCTGTTGTGGGGTCTTGAAACAGCCCTGTGTGTTTCTCACTCACTGTGAGGACTACACAAGGCAGGTGAAGCCAGATGTCTCACAGTGTCCCCTTATAACAGGAGTAAAAAGAAAGATACTTTCCTGTTAGTTAGCATCTGGGTATAGGCTTCCATAGAGCCACACCTACATGGGTCAAAGGAACCTTTTCAGTTCAGCCGTATGCCCCATTGTCAACATCCTCCCTCTCCCTCTCTGTCTGTCTGTCTGTGTCTCTCTCTCTCTCTCTCTCTC
>LOEQ01002859.1:0-27458 GCA_001685075.1 Bramus lutescens | reverse complement strand
TACAAAAGCACTAGTTGCCAGTAGAGGGGGCAAGTAAGAACAGAGAGTAACCACTCCAGACAGATGAGCACAGGGTTCAGCCGGAGGCAGAGCCAGCATTAGAAATGCTGAGTTGAGTTTGTATACTCCCACACTTTCTCTTTTCACCCGAGAACTGACTAAAGAAACATGGTCTGTTTCCCTTTCCCCAGTCACCACTGTCCAAGGAGCAAGCCTTACCCTGCAGAGGAACAGCTGGTTAAGACAGATGGACCATGCTTTGCCAATTCTGCCGGGCCATCCTTGTGTGGAATAAACACACATGATGAGCCTCTGGCTCCCATGAAACATCCTTAGTTTTGCTAAGGACCTGAGCCCAGAGTAGGCTCAGGAGGTGTCCCTGGACAGCCATGTACACGTTTACATCCCAATAGGCATTCCCCTCATTTTATAGTTTTTCCCTCTTTGGCAATGATTCCAAGACAGTGGAGTACCCCTCTCACCTGTCATAGACCACCCCACTAATAGGAGGCAGCCAGTGGATAGTGAGGGACGTGTGGTTTTGCCCAATAACAATGGGTGGAATGGGAATGGGGGTGGGCTTTCTGCTTTCACTCCATTGCTGGTATACAAGGTCCAAATAGCAATGCATCCGGGCCACCTGGTTAGGGGTGAAGCTGTCGGTACACTCATCATCTGTGGAGACAAAAGAGGATGAGAAGGATGAACCTGTACCAGTGTCTAAAGGCAGGGCAAAAAAATCTCACTCCATTCTCACTATTCCTAGCGCCCTACATCTCGTGTTTATCAGACTCAGAAAACATTACAATCGGTAAGGAAATTCTTTCTTCTCTAGAAAGTCAGGAGAGAGAGAGGAAAAACAGAGACATAGAACTTGCTTCTTTCCGAAGCAATCTCATTACTATATTCTTGGCTTGTCCTAGGATGAGACTCTGGTCATGAAGTCACAGGATTGTCTGAAGACAGTGGTTCTCAACCTTCCTAATGTCGCGACCCTTTCATACAGTACCTCATGCTGTGGTGACCCCAACCATAAATTGTTTTCTTCGCTACTCTATAACTGTAATTTTTACTACTGTTATGAATCATAGTGTAAAGAACTGATAGGCAGTTTATCTGATATGCGACCACCCCACAGGTGGAGAACCACTGTCCGGGACTGACAGTCGCATACTGAGCAAACCACCAGATGGCAGTGTTTCAGCAGATGGTCTCTTCACCCTGTGACCAGGCCCTGGTAGTATTCACTGGAGCTGTTCAGTGGAGCAGAAGCCGAAACGTCAAGGAAACTTCAGGGATGGGAATTATGGCCCCAGTCTTTCTTTCAGAGTCAGCAAAACCAGTGTATTCATTATACAAGCCATAAGGTTGAAACAGGAGTTATTTTCATTTTACAGCTTTTCTATTTAGAGTAGACTAAAAACCCTGCATCTGCTTCTCAACACTGTCTCTGCCACACTTAAAGGTGGAACTTAAGGAGCCTCTGCTCCTAGACTCTGCATCTCCAAGGCCACCTAGTCCTGGCTAAGGTCAACAGAGCTGTTGATGCTTATGAACTCAATTCATTGTTCACAACAATGAAATTTGGAGGGAGACATCTTGGAAGGCCACAGGCAGACCCAGTTAGCTCATTGCTTTCTTTTACCTGCAAAGCCATGAGCAGGGGCTGGAATTTGCCTTTTAGTAAAACATGGAACTAAAAATTAACATTCCTTCATCCTTGACAGAGGTGATCAAGTCAAATTAGCTGTCAATTTTAATTATAATTATGCCCAGTATTAAAAGAATACTTAGTGTTACTTTTTGCCAGAAATAAGGAAGGTCTGATACACCGGTAAGGTAGATGATCCAGGAGCTATCCCCCCAAAAGGACAAGACCACACAATACTGTTTTCCTCAGGGAAATTTTGGGTTACAGTACATTAAAGGTAAGTTAGAAATCAATGTTGTGCTGGTAAGAGAGTCTGATTTCTTGCACAGTGTAAGATAAAAGGTTTCTAACACTTCAACTAATCAAGTCAATTTGTTAACTATCTGTAAAAGTGCTGAAGGGACAGCTACACCCAAAGACCTGTGACTTATCACTGTCAGACTAGACAGTCTTCAGGGAAATGCCTCAATGAGAGTGATCACGTTGTAAAACCTGGAAGAGATCGCAAGGGGATTGTTGTTACTTGGTCCCAATTTAACTATGCATGATACAAATGTGTTTCACTTTCAAAGACTAATGGAAGAGAATCCACTCAACAAGACTGCAATATCTTGGCATTTTAATCAAATCTTTCAAACACATGGAACACAAAATATCCTTCTGGGACATGAACCTCCCTGGCTCCCTTTAACTACATACACCCTACCAATTCCTAATGACACTTATGTGAACTTAAGAAAAAACAAAAACATTGAATCTGTGGTAATACCTGTGTAGCTCATGTAGTTACTAAATGGAGCCCCTGGGAAGTGGGTGAGACCACAGATGTCGTTCGCTGGCTCTGGGTCCCGACACAGCCTACTCTTGGGTGTAGGTGCAGTGTCAGCACACAGGTCTCCTGTCTCCATGGATGGCACTGTCTCTCTGCAGGGGTCATCACAGGATTCTTTTTCACTGACTCCTTTGAATACATGGTAGAGTCCCAGGACATGTCCCACCTCATGGATCATGGTGTTGGTGTGGCCTGGCATGCCGTAATAGGCTGGGTTGAGGACCACACCACCTGCAATGAAAGGTTTGGAAAACATCTTTGAGAAAGAGAAGAATGGCAGTTCTCCTTAGTCATTCTTTGACAAAAAAAAAAAAACCCAAATAGTCCATTTCAGCTTCTATAAAAAGTTTATAACTAACTTGGTGGTATCTAACAATGTTCTTCCCACTTTCTAAGGACACCCACAGAACTCATCAGTAAACATTTCTCTAACATATATCATGGGTCATTATAGACCTAGTGACCAGAAATATCTGTATGAGAGGGACAAGATTCTCAGCTATCGATGTACATTAAGTCACCCTGAGGAGTGAAAAATAAAGTTATAAATGCTAACCTCAACAAATAAATATAAATATTTTGGAGTAGAGTTTTTAAAAGCTGGGGTAGAGAGTCATTATTATCAGCAGAAGCTCATGAGTTGGGATTCAGGGAGAAGCAGCCAGAGAGGTACCAAGCTCTTCTACATTCTAGGTGTCATTAGCCATCTGGTCTCCTAGAACTCAGCTTCACTCCCTGTAAAGCAGGGGTAATAACACTAACATTGGTGTGCTTTAGAAGTATTTGGGAGGTATGGCTATGACTCGGTCAGTAAACGTTTAATCTGTGAGTATGAGGGTCTATGTTCGGATCCCCATCACCTATAAGAGAGAAATAGATTGGTGCAGCAGCACAGTGTTAGGAAGGTAGAGATGGGAAATCTTCCAGGCTTGTTGGCCAACTAGTCTAGCAGAAGTGAGTTTCAGGTTAGATAAGATAATCTGCCTCAAAACCTTAGGTAAAGAATGATTGAGGAAAGACATCATCATCAATCTCTGGCTTCTACATATGATGTGGACACATACACAACAAATAAAATAAAAGTGTTTGGTGTACTTTAGCTGTTTAACAAATGAGTTAAAAGAATTGCTTGTCCACAATTGTTCTCAAATGTAAAACAAAAACAAAAACAAACAAAAAAATCTGACCATGAAGTACTCATCCTCCTGTGAAACATCTATAACAATACCTAATGCTCAAGGGACATCTTGAAAGAAAGAACAGAAAAACTTTAAGAGCCAGAGGACCTGAGCAACTGCTGCAATATCGTGTCTTCTACAAAAGCCAGGGCAGCTGCTGCCATGAAATCTCAACATTCTGGTTGCCTAAACAAGACCTACCAATTATAACACCAGTTGACATGCCAACACTGGTGGGGGAAATTGTATGGAGCTTCACCCCTAGACGGAAAGGTAGAGGCAATTGGTAACTTCTTAGAGAGTGAGAATCCATCTTCCTCAGGGACGAGTCTTCTGACTGACTATTCGATACTAACTATTCAACTCTGATAACATATACATAGGAACAACAATAAATGAAGTCAGATGGCTATATTATGTTTATATATATACATATAAAAACATAATATATACATATAAATGAAAGACGAAAAAGAGGAGTGCAAGATAGAGATTGGATTGGATCAGGGAGGAGGGAGGAGGAGGAGCATGGTAGGAAATAAATATGATAAAAATACATTATATGAGATTCTCAAAGAATTATTAAAATATTACATTTTTTGAAGAATGTTGCTTCTGCTTTCACCTCTCCTACTCTCAAGAAGCTAGTGATACTTCCCACTCACCCCACCCCATTTCTCTAGGACACCAAGGCAGGTGCTTCAGAGAACAGGAAATCACTCTGAATTGATTTAAATGAGAGGATTGTTCAGTGGCCTAACTTCTACCTGCCCTCCTTATTATAGGTCACTCCCTGCTTCCCTCCTTTTTTCATCACTAAAACATTTGACTTGGCTTCATTCTTTAGACCTCAAAATTGTCAGACGAGACTAAGTATAGTCTCTAGCACCTGAGAAAAAGAATATCAAGAGACCTGGGTCAGCCTTCCAGGGTTGAGAGTCACCCTTTGCTACAGTCTCAGACTGGCCCTAGGATCATGTCTTAGTGAAATTTCAAGGCTTGTATTGTCCCCAACAGCAAAGTTTTCTGTATACCGATGGTCTCACAGAGATGGCTGTAAACAGAGACTGCTCATTTATTTCCGACTGCTCAGACCCGAATAATCACACAAAACTATATTAATTACAACACTGCTTAGCCAATAGCTTAGGTGTATTCCTACCAAGCTCTTATATCTTAAATTAACCCATTTCTACTAGTCTGTGTATCACTAGGAGGCTGTGGCTTACTGGGAAGGTCTTTCTTCTTTGGCAGCTACTTGGCATCTCTTTGACTCTGCCTACTCTCTTTCTATATATAGGTATCTGTTAGGATTTCTTGCCTGGCTTTACTCTGCTAAGCCATTGGCTGAAACAGCTCTATTTATCAACCAATGAAAGCAACACATATACAGAAAGAGATCCCACATCAGATGGCCAGTGTTCTGGCAATGCAACCCTGCCTTTCTTTCGCCATATTCTGTGAAGGGTAAGTATTGGAATGATGTAGATGGCAATGGATCCAATAAATGGCAGGACTCGGGAGAAACTGAAAAAAAAAAGTGTGAATGGACGAGGAAAGATTAAAAATATTAACATTGTTGCTTAAGTCTTCATTATTTTTCTTTCAGTTGCTATCATTTTAGAATGCCAAAATCTCCTGCATATCTTATTTCACTAGGAGGTAAACAACAGAATTTTGAAAGCGAGAAAGCAGGAAGTTCTTTCCTGGGTGTGGGTTCCCTGCATCTGTGTCACCTGAGTCTTAAAGGGACTGTGGTTTCGCCAGTATGGCAAATTAACTGAAGACCATCATCTTTACCTTCACAGTGCAGTGCCAGCATACCCACCACCACATTAGCCTAGAGAAGACCCACAAGTTAAGGCAAGAAGATAAAAGGTTAGTGTTGGGAATGTATAGATGGCAGTGGCTTCAATAAAGCTGATCACCCTATCTTTTGGGTATCAAAATTGAAGACAGTTTTATGCAATCTGATAGCAGATGGATGGATTTTGCCTTTTCTAGAGGTGAATTTCTGAGTAAGTGTCCCAGGCCTAGAGAAGAGTGTCTGGATAGAAAATAAGGGAGGCTAAATGGGGGCAGGGGTAAAACAAAGAAACAAAATGACACCTAAGTCACTCGAGTGACTTCATGCATGTATCCCTGTGAGAAGAATGATGGCTATCTGGGGTGGTCAACATCACGTGGTGACTGAGGACAAGATAGACCATGGTTCCTCTGCAGACAGGATGTAGGAACCATTACTCTGGCTAGATGAAGCCCCAAGCAAAAGGACACTCAACTGAGTAAATTTCTACTTTGCTCTAACATGGGTATGCAAAAGAGAAATTAAGGCTAATCTTGGATTATATTCATATTTGCTGCATGTTTGCATGCGTGCATTGAGAACTGAACTCGGTGCAGGACTGGTACGATCAAACTTGAAAATGTGGCACAGAATGAATGGAGCTCTCTGCATTTAGCAACTGGTGAGCATGTGTGGCACAGCTGTTCCTTTATGGGCTCACAGGAAGAGTACAGATGTGCCTACTAGAAAGGCCTTTCAGCTTTGATTATGGGGAACAAGCTAAAACAATAAGGCAGAGCTGTTGTGTGGTCTCGGGGATGTTGCAGAAGAAGAAAAGGGAGAGAGAAGTTGCTGATGAAAAGACAAATTTCAGCTGTGGAAAGTCAGGCTTCCGGAGTGATGTTATGTTCCCAAGTTCTCACTGGTTTTCCCCAGATCCAACACTAGACTGCCGACAGAACTCTGGGTAAAAAGAAGAACTCCTAAAGCCATTTCATTTAAGAAGGAACTTAGCAAATGGAGTAAAAGGCACTGGTTGAAATAGATTTTAAATGGTTCTGTAAAACTTTTAGGCTTGGATGTTATATGCTTATAAATCAGGGCTGCTCCGTAGGTATCTATATAATCATTTCCAGTTACTGGCTACCATACACTTTCCCCCCAAAATACTCTCCACAACAAAGGAAGAAATTTATAAAAATGTGCCTTAGAGTCCAAAGAAGGAGTGTTCTGGGGGAAAGGTGGGGGAAGAAAATGACAAGAGTGGGCGGATAGACAAAGGGAGAACTAAGGGAAGATTGTGGGAACAGAGAAGAATGTAATGAGATCTGGAAAGAGACATAGACCTTTACAGTACCGGCTGAGGTGCTTCACATCTCTCAGACTTTTAGTGCCTTCTTGTTTCTGCAGCTTGCATTCTCATTGGATGGAAGTCTTTGTTCCAGACAAGACTTAAACACTGTGTTTAAGATGTAGTTGAAGATATTACAGAATGTGGCATCATTTTTGTTTGCCTGCGTGCCCTTTCTGCTACACCTATCTATCCCCAGTTGTCATGCACTGGGGGCTCTGAAATACATCTGCATTCATGGGAGAAAAATAATATGAGTCTAGATTACAGATGTTGTTTGCAAACGACTGGAAGGTAACGAGCTTTCCCTTGCAAGACACTAAGCATGGAGTGAGCATCATTTCTCTGCCAGACATTGTGTGTGTGTGTGTGTGTGTGTGTGTGTGTGTGTGTGTTTTAATCAAGGATACAAAAATTGCTAAGATATGTTTTAAAAGAGAATGCCTTTCAAGTCTTTACACTAAAAATGATTATTAATATGTTTTGGGTGTGAGCCTAGACTTTAACAGCTGAGTCATCTCTCCTGACATCAGAGAGAAGGAGTGAGGGAGAGAGAGAGAGAGAGAGAGAGAGAGAGAGAGAGAGAGAGAGAGAGATTGAAATACTCAACCCTAAATGAGAAAATGGAATGTCTCCATCAAATCCTTCCCCTCAAAGCTTAGTGAACCTTACAGAAAAGAAGCAGAAAGAATGTAAGAGCCGGAGAGGTTGGAGGGCACCAGGAAGACAAGACCTCTAAATCAACTGAGAAAAGCTCATATGAACTCACAGAGACAGAAGAAGCAAGCACTGGTCTGCACCAGGTTCCCTGTGTATATATTATGGCTTTCACTTTAGTGTGTTTAAGACTTTGGAATATGTGAACAAGTGGGTCTCTCTCTCTTGGGCTTTCTCTTGGTCTCTTTTCCTTCTTTTGGTTTGCCTTGCCCAACTTCAATAAGATGGTTTTGTTTTATCATATTATGTTTTATCTTGTTATATTTTGTTGTTATCTCTGAGAATTCTGTCCTTTTCTAATTAGAAAGGGAGTAGATCTGGATTGGAAGGGATGTGGGGGAAGAACTGGGAATATTACAGGGAGGGGAAACTAATCATGATATATTATATGAGAAATGAATCTATTTTCAATAAAAGAATGAAAAGATGATTATATATTTCACACACATAAAAGTGCATAAACTCTTAGGGCCCTTGAATATCAGGGTATGAAGTACTAGGAAAATCTATCCAACATCTTTTGTTCTCATTATGCCCCAGGCAGGAACCATCTCTCTTTCTGTATCGCTTTCCCTGTTCTGTGACTTAGGAAGGAAGCTACTTTTGATCTTATACACAGCTCTCCCCTTGTAAGGAGTTGGACCTCTACAAACATACTTCTTTGCTTAAGAAAAGAGCCAATATCTTTCCAGGGCATTAAAGACATCTCACTTAAAGTTGAGGTAGAAAATCTAGGGAATAACTACAAGGACAACCACAGACACAGTATTCGAAACATCCACTCTGACTGTGAACACTAAGTTTTATCAAGCCCCTTTGAAAGGCCAGGTAATTTTTCAGTTATTACCACATTTTATATGCAAGGAAACCTAGAAATAGAAGGAAACTTTCTTGTCCATGAAGTCGAAGCCTCCTCCATCACTCAGAATATCTTTTCCTACAGGTCCAAGTGTCTGGGCTCATTTAAAATCTCTACTGTTGAAACTCTCATGATCTAGGTGCAAGGTACTTGGGTCTCACTCACACTGGAGTACGTCACTGGTAATATCCTCAGAACGTTCTATAGAAGACACTGGCACACAGCCCTCTGAAGTCTATGACACAGCAGCAGACTCCCCGTAACAGAGCAAGAATGCTACTCAGACATTACCTCTCAGCAGTGGGAGTGTGTGTTAACCACAGTGGCTACTCAGAAAGACTCTCCTTTGCTTTCTTACATGTTCCTAAGGTTGCTTGTCCTTTCTCCTTTGTGGAGGCAGGTTTGGAGAAGCCCCAAACTAAATACATCCCAAACTGATCTGGCTTCCTATCTGATCCAGCTTTTGCTATACTTTCTGACTTGACACAATCATTCACAAAGTCAAACAGAACTTCCGCTTCCTCGCCTATTTATTTTATTTATTTATGTATTCATTTATTTATTTACTTACTTATTTATTGAGATTATAATATAATTACATTTATTCCTGTCTAAACTCTCCCATCTATCCATTGCTGCTGTCCTTTAAATAATGACCTCTTTTTTAACTGATTGTTATTGTACACACACACGCACGCACACATATACATATTCCTAAACTAACCTGTTTAGTCTCTATTCTGTTACTAGTAAGTAGTGCATGTTTTCAGGGCTGGTCATTTGGCACTGGATGATCAACTGGTGTGTGCTTCGCTGTGAAAAAAACATGTCTTCCACTCCTAGCTCTCCTCAGTCACTAGAGTTCTTTGTATAGTGTTGACACCTCCGAGGCCTCTCCCCATCCACTCTGGCATGTTCATTGGTGTGATCCTTGTTCAATTCACATCTGGACAGCCATGATAGTGGGACTTTATAGAAAATATTTCTCAGTATTCCAAGGTAAATAAACCAAGCAATGCAATTGATTTAAATTATAGTATTGACTACCCACCCACATACAGAAGAGCTAATCTTGGTGTATGGAACCACACTTATCTCATTGAAATATATTTTTCTATGTATTTGTATTCATTAATGATCAAACAATGTAATTTTGTCTAATTATAGAAAGTAACCATTTGAAATAGCAATTAGACTGGAAAAAAACATGCCAAGCACTTCATAATTAAAGTGAGTTATCAGTGCTGTACTGATTTCTACTAACTGAACATTGATTAAATTTTTTCATGTTACTCTAAGAACACGTGAAGAAGCACAGAAATTTCTGTAAATCTTTGTGGGGACACAAAAAGAAAAGTTAAGTTTGGAAAGCACTGCCAGAACCAGGTAGAGTTCATCCCACCTTTTCTAAGCATGGCCAGGATTTAGCAGCTGTCCATAAAGACATCTCACAGTTTTTCTCTGAGGGGTATTCTCCTATTGTCTGCCAGGCAAACCCCAGCCCTATCTGCCCTTCAAGTGCTCACTTCGGTTATCAGCTCTCTGGGAATACCACCCATGATGCTTTCAGAAGAGTTTGGCACTTTCTTCTATGGGCCTGTCTAGCACTCTGTGTTGCTCTATGGCACAAGAGCAAAAGCATGCGTTGCATATCTGTCTCCCACTGGTGCTATGTTCTGTCCTTGTGTTCTTCTATTTCTGTATTGCCACAAAACCAAGTCACCAATTGTTCTCTGAATGAATGCATGCATGCACACATGCGTGAATGAAGGTTGTGTTAATGACATAGAAGTGCTGGCTTACCATTTAGTCAAATATTCTGTCTTTGAGACCATAGTTTTAATTCATATGTTATTTATAAAAATTTCTTACCTCCATTGTCATGGAATTAGAAAGACAAAATCATAATAGACAATAGACAGTTGATGGCAAAGCAGGATGAATCTTGAGGTTTCCCACAGAGTGGAAGTGTTGAGGGCTGTGGACCCCCAGACCCTGAATTTCCTGTAAACAACTTGCTTGTAGTTGCTCTGAGCAAAACAACTTGTTTTCCTGTGCTTGCAACTGATCTGAGCATGAGACAGGGGAATGATTTTCGGTGGCTGCAACTGAAAGATCCCAAGAGCTGGGGCATGGACAGAGCACTATATATGCAGCCCCTGAACACAATAAAGTTGGCATTCTTGGCATTCTTGTTTCAAGGATGACCCATGTCCCAGTGTCTCTGTCTGTGTATGTGTTTTTAAATCTCCAGCCTAGTTCTCGGCTTGCATACCTTCCCGTAGTACAGGCGAATGGTATATGAAAGTGTTGGTCATCAGAAACTGCATTTGGTTTTTTTATTTAAAATAGCTTCCTGTTAGCACTATAATTTGGCCTATGGTTAATTAGAAGTTTATTGCTCAATTTCTAAATACTCAGGGAGGTTCCTCATTTTTATTGCCTTATTATTTAAGTTCTAGCTATTTACAATGAGATGAGAAAGAAAAGTTTTATGACTGCCATCCTCTGAAATTACCCTGTGGTCATGAACTCCTTTGATAAATTTTCCATGGCATACGAAAAAATCATGTGTTCTGCTCTGTGTAAATACACAGTCTGATTCAGATAATTCAATTGAAGTTTTAATTATATCTGTCAAATCTCCTTATGTCTACTGAATATTTATTTGTCATATCTTTTCTGAGAAAATTACTTAAAACCACTAGGCAGGACTGTAGATTTGCCTGCTTATATAGATTAATAATTTTTTCACGGCATTTTAATGGTCAAATCAAAATTCATCACAATTACTTCTAATTGAATTTACTCCTTTATAAAACTAGCCTTATTTATTTCTGATACTACCATATAACAGTGGACTTCATCCACTGTTTTCCTTTGGATTAGTATTTGCATGGAATTTATTTTACTTCCCTTTAACCATTTGTGTTCTTATATTTAACATTTGTTTCTTTCTTTAGAACATCAGATGATAGGGTTTATTGTGAGTTTGACAACCTTTTAATCTGAACTTGGGCCTAAAGTCCATTCAATGTTTAATGTAGTCACTATATTTGGTTTTCTTTTTCAGATGTTTCTTTCTTTTAGATATTCTAAATGTGTGTGTGTGTGTGTGTGTGTGTGTGTGTGTGTGTGTGGTTATTTTCAATGAGTGTGGGTACCCACAGAGTCCAGAAGAGGGTGTCAGAATCCCAGGAACTGGAGTTACAGGTTGTTGATAGTACTGGAAGTGAGTGCTGGAAACTGGACCTGGGTCCTCTGCAGTGGAGCAGCCTGCATTCTTAACCTCTGAGCCATGCCTCCAGCCTCACTTTGTTCATTCATTGTTATCTTACTAAAATCAACCAATCTTTAGACAGAAAAAATTCTATACATTACAACATGGCTTTTAATGTCATACCTAAGATGATGTGTGAAATCAGTGCTTTTTCGGAACAAAGAAAAATGGGGGTCTTTAAATGCTTTAATTTCCTGTCCTGCTCTTTTTTTGTCTTTTGTAATATCTTTGTTATATTTTAATTCTACATGTATATAAAGGTAAAGGCATTGCTGTATGCTTATAATATTTTTATTTTCTCTAACATCATCCATTATTTTCTATACCTCTCAGTCTCTAAGCAAACTTGTTTTCCTATTGCTTCCTGACCTTTTTCAGGATGTCTTTCAGCAATGGTAAAAGTTATCTCTGATTTTATTTGTCTAAAAATATTTTACATTTTTTTCATTTCAAATTATATTTCTGTCAACTTTAAAATTTTAAGTTAATTATTTTCCTGAACATTTAAATGACCTCATAATGCACAGCATTTCTTGTCATGTAATTTTTGCTGATGAGATATCACATATTATCATCATACTTTTCAGTTAACTAATCTTTTATCCACTGTTGTACTTTAAGGTTTTTCTCTTTGTCTCTGGTTTTCATCTTTTTTCCATAATCTTCTTTGAACTTATTTTGCTGGGAGTTTATAAAATATATTTAATCTTCAAATTGATAACTTTTGTCTGTTTGGAAAGTAGTCAACTATTATCTCTTTTAACACTATTTCTAGCAATTTTTAATTAAATAATCTAATCAATTAAATATTTTTCAAGATGTTTTATAATCTTTTTATCATTTTCCTTTCTAAGTTTCAATTTATAGAATTTTCTTTTAGGTCTTTAATTCTTTATCATTAGCCTTCTATTAATTTTTAAATTTGAATTACTAGTACTACTTTTTAGCTCTAAAATTTTCACTTGATGAGTGCCTCTAGATTCCAGATCTCCTAACCAGCTCCCTAGCTTTTGTGTATTTTTACATATTGGCCAATTATATATATATGCACATATGTATGTATATAGTAGTCCAGTGTCTGAAATCCCTAATACCTAAATAATATATAGGTCATATGGTCTTGTTTTTGTTGTTGAATTTATTTTATTTTCTGTCATTTGACTGTATTTCCTGAAAATTTCAAATGATTTTATATTGACTGCTGGATACTGTACGTAAAATTGTATAAGGTGCTCCTGATAGTATTGTCTTCCTCAGAAGATATTTTCCTTTGGTTGGGCAATAAGTACACAGGCAGGAAGGTTTTCTATAAACATAAATTAAGTGTTTCTGTTTGGACTTTAAGTCCAGTGTAACCAGGCCTCTCTGCACCAGTGTATAGAATCTTCACATCTCCTTCTCCTTGATAGAACAGCAACTTTATTTCCTTTTCCTTCTCTTATGGGACTTTTGAAACCACTATTCTACTTTTTAATCTCTTAGAAGTCATTTTGAACTTAGTTTCTAGACTTTGACTCCAAGAATGCATACTTATATAATTAGAAAATATTCTGAGAGAAAAATCATAAATAGGACGTCAGGCCCACTTCTGAGCTTTCCGTTTTCCTGGGTCTTGAGCCTGAATTCTGTCTTGCTGGTGAGTCTGAAGCAAACTCCAGGTCTGATGTCATCAAGCAGTTAATGTTTAAGTAGCTTATCTACTTTTGCATTATTGAATGAATCTTACCTATGTTTTCATATCTACTAAAATTAAAAGATATTTAATAATCTACTCCATCCCAACAACTCTTGTCAAATGGGCAGATTTATTCCCATAAGGACCAAAAGAATCATCTTTTGAGGTTTGAGATTGGGAGCCAGTGCCTGCTGAGTGTACCTTGCTACTAGAGCCCTTTACACATCTGTCAAAACAGTGACAGTGCTCTGTGGCCTCTCTGCTACTGTTGTTTAGAAGAAGCAATTCAAATCACTCAGACTCACTATTGATTGGATCATTTGACTAGGATAATCCACTCTACATTCACTGTCACCAGGAAGGTTACAATAATTCACACTAAAAAAAAAAATAAATAAATAAATAATTCACACTGGCTTTTATGAAGCACACAGGGTCCCTCCAGTTTATTTAGCCATCCTGGAAATGTGCCTGAAACCTGTCTGAATTTCCTAGAGTCTCCTTGAGAGTCTGAACTAAGCAAGAGACCTGCCTGCTTCCTGACACAGCACTACCAAATGGGTTTTACAGTTTGAACACCTTGGTGATATTTTTCCTTTTGGGCCTATGTAGGACTAAAAATGGATCCAGCAAATTGGACCTTACCTGACCAGTTTATTTGCATGCAGGGTTATGTGGCTGCAGTTTAGCTTTTAGCTTTTTTAAAAATTTTATTTGTTTTTTGAATATGGATCTCACCCTGCAGTCCAAGGTAAAATTAAAGTAGTGATATTTCATATTTCTTGTCTTAATCATCCATGCCTTGCATCATACATATGAATCATGACAAGCCCTCTTTTTAATACATTATAAAGTTAGCTCTTTGGAAATTCTATACCTGTGTATGCTACATCCTAGCTACTTACTCCCCCATACTCTTTCTTAAGCCCCTCAGATCCCTAATAGCCCCACCAACTACCTGCCCCTATCCCAGACTTATGACTGTTTTGTAACCCATTTATCTTAACCATGGTTACCAACGTGACCATTGGATTGTGACTACCCATTGGAGCCTGGTTGTATCACCAGTAAATATACAACTGAAGGCATTGACTCACCTTTCCCTGAATCTATCTAAGAGTGAAAGATAGAGCCTCCTGAATCTTTCTTCTAGATTTGTATGACTGTTGTGAGCCCATCCTTATTCAGACCCAATGCAGTCATCAGTAGTGGCTGAAAGTTCATGAATGCATTGTGATCTTTCATTTTACTTTTTATTGGGTGATACAAGCTATGTAAGTAGCACAGGCTCGCCCTTGAAATGTGATCATTTTGAACCAATATTTTTAGTAGTTTCAGTTAAAAGCTCATGCCATCAGGAGTGGCCTGTCTCTAGATTAAAGAGTCAGTTTAGAGAATTCTGGGTATTGAGGATCTATCACCTCTTAGTTTTTGCTTTGAAATATTTTTATAGCTCACCCAACTGTCATTCTCAACCTAAATCAGTTCATTCACTGACTACATACTTCTTGCCCCCCCAACTCACTTTCACAAACCCTTCTCAAATATCCTTGCTTTTATCCATCATCGTTCATGTCACTTACCCAAGTGACTGACGGCTTCTTTGTCCCAAGGCCAGGTGGCAGCACCTGCAAGTTCCTCCCGAACTGAGCTGGCGAAGTAGACGTTGAGGAAATGAGTACTGTTGAGGTGCAAGGCCTCCTTCAGCTCCTTCACGCTCATGTATGCTCTGGGGAGCAAGCACAAGGAGAGAACGTCACACCAAAGGGCAGATGATGGCAGGGGACTGATTTGATTATTATCATGGTGTTTCCAGTTGCCAAAAGGACACCAGTATACATTTGAGATACCTTTGCCCTTAAGTAAATCCTACTGCTTTGAAAACATACACTATTTGCATTAAGCCTCTATGTTGACGTTATTCTCATTTCTTCAATTTTACTGGAATTATTTATTCAAGATAAACCCACTGATGCAGACAGTGCTTTGCTTTGAGAGTTATGCCCTGGATGGTGAAGAAATCCTTGAACCTCTGAGCCTTGCATAGGTATCTCCAGGCTGCTTGGTCCTCATGAAGGTAGGAAGTTCAGTTATGTATGTTTCATCATATATCTATAGCAACCACAATTTTTCAAAAGAGAAGGTGAAAAGGTAGCTAGGAAACACATTTAAATGTAGAGTTCAATAGAAATCAACTAAAAAAAATTTTTTAAAGGAGTAAAAGTTACAGGAGTTTTAAGGATAAAAGACATCATAAAGCTCCTGTAAATGATAGTATTTATTAATTTCTTTTTTGTGTCCCTTAATCCATAGAAAATCCCCCTCTCTTCTCCTATATATATCTTTATGCTAATAATGGGTTATCTGACTGATGCCCGTACTGGACAGTTTTATGTCAATCTGACAAAAAAAAAATACCAGAAAGAACCTCAGTTAGTAAAATGATTCCATAAGATTCAGCTGTAGGCAAGACTGTAGAGCATTTTCCTAATTAGTAATAGATGGAAATGGTGCCAGGCCACTGTGTGTGGTGCAACCTCTGGGCTCACAGTTCTAGGTTCTATAAGTGGGCTGAGTGAATCAAGAGGAGCAAGCCAATAAGTAGCACTCCTCCATGGCTTCTACATCAGCTCCTGCCTCCATGTCCCTGCTTTGAGCTCCTGTCCTGCTGCATGTGACGATGAGTTGTGATATGGAAGCAAGAGCAAACTAAATCCTTTCCTCCCCAAGTTGCTTTCGGTCATGGTGTTTCATCACAGCAATAGAAAGAAACCCTAACTAAGACACTGCCTTCAAATCACTAAACAATATAATATATGTACTTGCACATAGAAGGTCTGTTAAAACATGACTTCCTCAAACATCATAGTTTATTGATGCAGCCCTTAGTTGTTACTCGGGGGTAGAATGTAGTTCCCTATTGATGAAGGCATCACACACCTATGATATACAACTTGGAAGAGTCAAGTTGAATCTGCACTGAAAGCCTCTTTCCTCTGGTCTAGCTTCCATGGTTCCAGAATACTATGCAAACTGTCAAGGAAATGAAGCCATTAAACCAATGGTTCTTGACCTTACTAATGCTGTTACAATTTAATACAGTTCTTCATGTTGTGGTGATCCCCAACCATAAAATCATTTTTGTTGCTACTTCGTAATTGCAATTTTGTTACTGTTATTAATTGTAATATAATATCTATGCTTTCTGATGGTCTTGAGTGATCCCTGTGAAAGGGTCATTCAACCCCCATGGGAATATGACACACAAGTTGAGAGTCACTGAATTAAATAACCCTACCAAGCTGCAACATTGCAGCAACTACCAGCATGGCGAGATATACAAAACGGTACAAGAAGAGTCACTTAAATATCAGTGGCAATCAACAGCTGTCTAATTGGACTTCCAGAGGGAAATTATCCTTGGTACTAGAAATTTAGTGAGCTTCCCTGCGGCTGGTAAGTTCATGAAGATCTTAGAAAAGAATCTACTACCACCATGTTCTAGCTCATCAAAACTCCTTACGACATCCTAAATCTTTTCCTTTTACCTATAGATAAGTGTCTGTTTACCTATAGATAAGGAGCTGTTTTTGTCAAAGCAGCTCCTCGTTACAGTGAATGGAGACCATCCCCCAAACCACAAGTGATCACAATGCAGAGATTAATGCATGGCGTAGGCCAGTTCCAAGGCATGCATGTACATCACAACTCCTGCATTTAGGGATCAAGGGACATTACAGAAGAGAGGACTGGAAAGACTTTAAGAGCAGAGGCAAATGGAGTTATTGTGATAGTGTGTCTCCTAGAAATGTAAGAGAAGCTACACATAAAGACTTATCAATATGGCTGATTAAACATGACCGAAACAAGGATGACATGAATAGACATGTCAACATGGACAGGGGTCAGGGATGAGGGATAGGGTAGGCAGAAACTCACTAGGCCGCAACCATATATGAAGAGCTACAAGCAACTTAGGATGGCTGACAGCAAGAGAAATAGTCTTCCCTGGGGAACAGCACACCAATCCAATACCAAATGGTCAGATATGAAAACTTACATACAATGAGCATGTTGTAATTGTGTAATTTAAGGAGGAGAAACTAAGCTAGAACTCAGTAGTCCTTAAACTTACTACAGTGGTCATGTTGTGACATCCCCCAAAGAGAAAGAGCTAAAGCCAACATTTCACAGCTAAAGCCAGGCAGACATAGGTTTTGAATTTCCTTTAGGATTATATTTCATGGCTGCTATTCTACTAAACAAGCCCATAGGCATTCAAAACTCCCAACTCACATTAGGGCAGCATATGCCTTCTTCTATTGTTTGCAATGTTTCCAGCCATGCTCCTCACACCATTTATTTAACCCATGTGTAGAATGTGCTGGCAAGAAACACTCATAAAATGGAAATCCCAATAGATAATACTTTGTATTTCTTGGAACAGAACTAAAACAAGGAATGAAAGCAAAGAAATAAAAAAGGTCTTGCCATAGATCTTAAGATGCTTTGGAGAATGGGGTTTTTCACATAATGCTTTTACTCACTTGTGATATCTTGGAAAAATAGTTTTCAGCTTTCAGCTACAAGACATCATCTAGGCTCCATGAGGTGGTGTTGATGTGATCAGAGGGATATTCCTTCAGCTGCTTTCCTGGAGACGCAATGATTTGGGCTCTTGCCTGGTTTTCCCTGGACTTAGTCATATTTACTTTGTTTTTCTTGTTTATTAAAATAATTGCATTATGTTTTTACTGATGGTTGAGGTGATGATGACATCATATAAATCTTTCATGTGGAAATGTTTCAGTAAGTGGGGGGTGTGGAAGAAGAGAAGAAACTAGAGAAGGAGTGGGAAGGGAAGGATTAAAGACAACCTACGAAAAGAACAGGGTACCCAGGATAAGCTCTTGCTCTGATCCCCTTTTGGGTTTCCCATCAAAACTGGGACATGATATTTGAACAATTTGCTCTCTTTTTTACTTATTCACTTTGCCTAAATTCCCCTATTCCTGGCATGAATTCCTTGGGCTATCTGTGTGTTACTGGCTTCTCTGCCTTCCATTTGCCAGTCTTGGCCACCACCCATCTGTCCTAGCACAACCCAACAGTTCTATTCATTTCTCCTGAGCATCCTCCAAAAGGCCTCTTTCCCCTCCAGCAGCAGCATCAGGGGTTGGTTGTACACATCTCCCTTTCTTCCTTGCCTAATTCTTTCCTACTCATAAATTACTCTTCCAAATGAGACTGTTGATGTCATGCTAACGGCAAATGGGGTGTGGTTACTCAGATTCTCGCACTCCACAGAAATATAGAGGTCAGTAAGTCTAAGGGATAATAAATTTTTAAAAATCTAGAAACAGTTGGAAACAGCCCCTAATTGAACTGATAAGAGAAACACTTACTTTGCTGGGAAAGATTGTTGTCCTGATCTATATCTAAACAAAAGAGAGTCAAAGTGTGGAAGTCAGTGTACCTGTTTCCTATGTATGATGCTTGTTTTCTATAGCATGTACAACAATTTAAAAGTTACTCAGCGCTAACAAAGATAAATGTCCTAGCTTCTGTACTAGCTAATGGGCCCAGGACTTGGCTCAGATTTAAGGATCTATCACTGGATGTAGCTCATAAATTCAAAGCTGAACTTCTTACTACAGAAATGATTTACTAAGAGATAAATGATATTGGTGATCAGGGTTATCCAAGAGGCTCCCCCACATTATCAGCTATTGCTGTTGTCTTTGGTTGCCTCCAAGAGGTTGAAGGTACAAGGCCATGTACTTCAAACACAGGACCCAGATGATCCATGCTGAATGTGACCTAAAAGCCTACTTTGTAAGGACTAACCTCACAATACTAGAAGGTGCCATGAAAACGTCAAAGGAAGGGTACCAATGGTTTTACCCAGTTATATGCTTATGAGCTGCAAAAATGACCAACGCATCACAATATCCCTAAGGGTGCAATAGTGGCATGAGTACCTCGGTGGTAACCAACAGCTCTCCAGATGGAGAGATCTTGTCTGGTACAAGAAACCTACCAACTCCCTGGGGCTAGTGTTCAGAGTTCTTGGAGGAAAACCTACAACAACCACTTTACTAAACCAGCACAGTTCCTAGTTACATTTTAAATATTTCTTCTTACACCCACAGATAAATATAGGTCTCATGCTTCATCAAAGAATCTTCTTTTTGCAGCAGATGGAGACTATTACAGAAAACCACAAATACCCAAAATGCAGAGAGAAAATGATCATGTGGTACCCAGCCCACAACCCCTGCACTTAAAGCTTGGGGATCATAGCAAACGAGGAGGCTGAAAGATTGTAAGACACAGAGGCACAGGAATATGGTTTTGAGATTGTGTCTAGAAATATCAGAGAAGCAACAGCCATGTAGAGATATCAATATGGCTGCTTCAACAAAACCTGAATAAGGACGACACCAATAGAACAACATGGAAGGAGGAAATCTCATGGGGCTCCAAGCTTAGACTAAGAACTAGAGGCAACAACAGAATGCTAAAAGCCAGAGAAATAGTCTTTCCCAGAGAAGATCCCACACGTACACACTGGCTATCTGATACCAGATAGTCAGCCCTGAAATCATTTACCTACAAGTAATATTGTACAGACTGAGCAAATTCTATTTATATATTTAGAATATATATTATATGAACATATATATATTATAGGAACATGTACATATATTTTATTTATCTATCAAAAATTAAAGATAAAGAGGCCATGAATTTGAAAGGGGGGATTAATAGGAGTGTTAGGAAGGAGAGAAGGGAAGTAGGAAAGTTATACAGTTATACAATTATACCATAATTAAATGTATTTTAAGAAGCTAAATGAATTTAATATATAAAAGAAGGTAAAATGATGTAATTACAAGAAAATACAAAAGGTTCATAAATCAATCTGAACTGTGTGTCAAAAAAAAGATGAACTACATTTACTTGCTTAGTTTCTGCCAGAATCTACCTTTACCTACATTCTTCATGCTCTAGATAAAGACATCTCACAGGTAAGGCAGTGCAAGCCAGCAATCCCAGCTCTTGAGAAGTAGAAGCAGGAGAATCTCAAGTTTGAGGCCTTCCTGAGCTACATAAATTATAAGAAACTGACATATTAAGAAGCAAAATATGAAGATAACAGCAGAAAACTGATCACAGCCTCTCTTCCCACAGTCAACGTGAATCTCTCTGGAAGAGGAGGACTGTACACAGGACAGAAGAAAATCTCCATCCGGGAATAAAACACAAATGTCCCAAGGACTCTCAGACAATCCTCTTGAGAAAGAACTTGTGAAAAATCTTGGATTTGGGGATGTAGATAAGTCTAACCCTTCCTGTTATTCAGTCTTCTCCTGGGACATTTAGGCCGTTGAAGTATCAACTAGCATTTCCCCAGCAAACTAGCACAATTACAGTCAGTTTTCTGTCCTGTCAAGTTTCTTCTGTTCTTAGGTGCCCATCATGGCAACCACATCTTTTTCTTATTTGTTCATGACCTCATCTCCTGCTACTCTACAATCAGGGGGTGGGGACAGCATCTGGATCAGTCTTCCCTTCATCTCCGCTCCTCTTCATGTTAGGGAATGTTAACATTTATATGAAACATCCACAGAAAACAATGTATAATTCTTGACTTCCTTTCCCCTCATGGCATATGCTCCATTCTCCTTTGGCTATCCTTTCCCATTACCTCCTTTTTTTAGATTAACTTTAAAAAAAAGTTAGCCTCATCTAGATCATTCACCTCTATATACTTTCATTTGTTTATAAATGTCCCCTCTCTAGGAGTATTCATACTTAAATACTCCACCTTGTCCTAATATAGCCAATATTTTATTCAATGGACTTAGTAGTTGATCATACCTTTTCCTTTGATAGTAGGAAGGAGGCCACTCGTGAACTTTATCACACCCGCATGCACATACACTCTCACTTAAACCCATTTTCTGCCTCACTGATGTTGATTTACTTTGAGCCCACAGGATGAGGCTTTCTGAGTGAACTATATGATGTGGGATCCCCCTCTGCATGCTGTGAATATAACTGGTTAATAAAGAAACTGCTTTGGGCCTATAGCAGAGCTATAGGGAAACAGAGCTAGGTGGGGAAAACTAAAGTGAATGTTGGGAGAAAGGAGGCAGAGTCAGAGAGAACCCATGTAGCCCTGCTGGAGCGGGACAGAATTTTACCCAGTAAGCCACAGCCACTTGGCAATACACAGATTACTAGAAATGGATTAAATTCAAGTTGTAAGAGTTAGCCAATAAGAAGGTAGAGCTAATGGGCCAAGCAGTGATTTAATTAATACAGAATCTGTGTGGTTATTTTGGGGCTAAGTGGCCAGGAACCAACAAGTGGCCTTCTCCTCCAACAACTATAACCAACGCCCTTTCTTTTGCCTTCTTCCTTTCCAATTCAAATTTCCTAAGAAATGTATTTATTTGTCTTCCATTCATCCATGTACCCCATAATCCAATTATAACTGGCTCTCATTTATATCACATTATCAGAATTGCTTTTTTTAAAGTTGTCAATGGCATCTTTATTTCCTCCCCACAACACTGAAAATAAATCCAGCCACTGCGGTATTGGAACCCCTTGTTGCATTTTGTATCACTGCTTCTGCTTTAAGCCCTCCACTTCCTTTACTTGATAGCAATGTATTTTCTTCTCCCTCCTCCTGTTTTCTGACCAATCCCCTTTCTGTCCCCATGGTGTGGTGCAGGAGATTCTTCCATCTATGCGTTGCTTTCATTGGTTGAATAAAGAAACTACCTTGGCCTTTTGATAGGGCAGCACTTAGGTAGGTAGAGTAAACAGAACTGAATGCTGGGAAGAAGGACAGACAGGTAGAAGCCATGAATCTCCTGCCTGAGATGGATGTAGGTTAGAATCTTTCCGATAAGCCACAATCACATGGTGATACACAGATTTAATAGAAATGGGTTAATCAAGATGTGAGAGTTAGCCAATAAGGGGCTAGAGATAATGGGCCGGCAGTGTTTAAATGAATACAATTTCTGTGTGATTATTTTGGGTGTAAGCTAGCCAGGCAGATGGGACAAAATAAAAACAAAGAGCCACCTTCCTCATACTACAATGGTGATTTCCTCTTCCTGCTTCTAACCCTTCCCAATCATTCTGCCCATACTTCACTCACTCTCCCTGTTATCTTTGGAAACTCTATACTCTTAAGCTTTCAAGCACCACCAATGTCAAGATGATTCCCACATTATCTATTTAGTTGCACATACATTTCCTCCCAAGGTCATAGCAATGCATTCCTCTAGCAAGTGGGCTTCTAGCCATAGTTTACCCACAGACATCTTGGAAGCAGTATATCAGTATGGAAACCAACCCTTTAATAGTGCAAAAGAAATAAATGTGTCTGAACTAGTGGAGCATCTAGCAAATCTAAGGACAGTTTTTTTTTCTGTGTGTTGATTTGCCAGAAGATTGTGGTTTTGGTTACATACAAAAGACATGGGTAATGTGGCTCAAGAGTGACTTAAATTCTTACCCTACTCTCAATATCCAATAATTTCAAGAGTGGAAAAACACACGCATGAGTGTGAATGAAAGCAGTGTGTCATGTGCTGGTATGGGGCAGGCAGAGACTAAAGGAAAATCAAAAAAGAAAATAGACTAACAGACAGACAGACAGACAGACAGACAGACAGACAGACAGACAGACAGAAACACACACACACACACACGTGCGCACACACACAAAACCAGTGACCAGTGTAGGGTGGATCCCTGGTAGAATCTGGCATTTCACAAGACAAGAATCTTAGGTCGCTTGCCATATAGGTACTAGGAAAGGCTCATCTTTCCTCAGTAACCAACACCAACAGGCATAACAAACCATTTTTAAAAGACTGCTGCCCAGCCAGCATCAAGAAAGCTCTAGAGGAGAAGATTATTCCCTGAATGTCACAGTCTGAGAAGCCATGGCAAGAGTTATGGAACTGCCATCTGAATCCATGAAGAACACCTCTAACTAGAAGTGGAAAACCCTGAGTCAGAATGACAAGTTCCACACAGTGGAAAGCTTTGACCCACAGTCCCAAGTGAGTCTTAGTAGCTCCCAAAAAACGGGTAAGCACTGGCAAGTGCTTAAACATACCAGGACAGTTACTGACATCCTTTGCCAGTCCCTAGAGGTGGAAGTCACCTTCAGTTGTAATACTTGCTGCCCAGACTATAAACTACACACCTGGAGGTTGCAGGCAAATCTTGAAAGATCAATGCAAATCATCTGCTCTACTTGGAAGACAATTTGAACTCATACACACGCAAGTGACCACAAAGGTAGTGTGTACCTGTGCACACATGAATAACTACATAGATAGTCTATATCTGCTCATATGTGCAAGATTGCCACGCAGAGACAGTCTGAATTTTCACACACACAGTAACCAAATAGAGACATCTCTACATCTATGCACAAATGATGTGGCTTGGATGTGAAATGCCTCCATAGGGGCACATGTTTGAGGTGCTGTCGGGGAAGTTGCAGAACCCTTAGGAGGAGGAGTCTTGTAAGAATTAGAGGACTGGGGACAGGAACTTAAGCTTATAGTTCAACCCTGCTTCTTGCTCACTCCCTGCTTCCAGATTACAATGCATTATGACTGTCAGACTCTTGTTCCTTCTGCCATGCCTTCCTGCTGGAACTATAAATAAAAGTAAGCTCTTTCTTAAATCGCTTCTTGTTGGGCATTTGATCACAGCAATGAAAAAAGTAACTAATGCAACAAACGAGAAACATCATGGAGCATTCTGGTTCTGTGCACATGTGAGAGACTGCCATTCAGTTACTACCCACTCACTGAATATCTACACTTGTGCACATATGAGTAACCTCATGGAGACACTGTGCATTTGTGAATATTCAAGTCACCATGCAGAGACAGGCTATTTGTTTCTGTGGACATTTGAATGACATTAGGGACAATTAGAACCTGTGCCTTCATGAATGAATACATAGAGACACTATGTGCTAGTACACATGTTAATGACTACAAAGTCTTCAGTTTTATACACACAGGATCTGCAAAGAAGCGGCAGTCTGTACCTATATGCAAATGAAACCCTACCACATAGAGACAGACTGTATCTATACACATGTAAGTAACCGCACAAAGACAGTCTATGCCTGTTAACACTGGAGTAACCTTATAGACACAATCTGTCCCTGTGTGCATGTGAATCACCTCACTGATGTCTAGGTACATAGCAATAATCATTTAGAGACAGTCTGTCCCTGTGAATATGCTAATGACTTCATAGAGACAGACAGTTTGTACCTATGCACATAGAAGGGGCATCAACAGACAATCTGCATTTTCACACTTGATAGTGAGCTCCTAGATGTATTCTGCGCTAGCAAACTGAACAGGTAACTCTCAAATGATAAAGTGAAAACTAGCCAATAAACAAAAATATTCAACATATTTAACCAGCAGAAATAAAAATTAGAGCAGCACTGAGGTCTGGGAAGTTGCCCAATCAGTAAAATGCTTGCCTCAAATCATAGGGACCTGTGTTCAGTTTCTAGAACCCATATAAAATAAAGCTGGTAATACGGTTTGTGTTTGTAATCCTAGTACTCAACAGGCTGAAACAGGTGGATTCCTGACCAGTCAATCATGCCTACAGGAGATATACTCCTCCTAGAAGCCATAGGTGCCAAATAAAAAGTTCAATAGCAAGGGTGACATACCCCACTCCAGCGGTTGGTATGGGTGTCCCAGAGATCCTCAAAGAATTACAGATTGTTACCATTGGTCTTGGTTGCTGCAATAACTTGTTGATAAGACACCACATAATATCACCGTCACACTCCTTCCCAACCCCCAAGGGCTCAGAGAATATATTAAAGAGTAGTGGGCAGAAATACTGTAAATTTTAGAAGTCGGGAAGGAACAGTGTAAAACTACGTCTTCTGGACAGGAGCACAGCAACGGTGAACTCACAGCAACTATACTTTCCTGCATGAGACCAGCACGAGATCAAGCCAAGGAACTCTCCAGCATGAAGGAAAGAAAGCTCCATGGACCCATCCCTAGATGGGATGGTTGCTAGGAGAGTGCTGGGTTTCTGTAGAAATGCCTTCCCTGGTAGGTCTCCCTGCTCCAGTGAATAACCCCCAACCCATGCCTACATGGGCAACACAATTTGGACCAAGCATGTTATAAAGAAAAAAAGAAAAAGAACATAGAGTTACAGGTTAGGAGGTTGAGAGGTTTGGGGTGGACCTAGGAAGGGTTGGGGGAAGAATGGGGTGTGTATATGATCAAAATACATTTGCAACTTGATATGCCATGGAAAAGGAAAGAGGAGTGGATTTGGGGGAGAAAGGAGGTGGTTGGGTTGGGGGGGGCTGGGAGGAGAGAAGGAAGGGGAAACTTCCATCAGGATGTAATATATGAAACAAAAATAAACAAATAAATAATTGCATACTTGCACGAAATTCTCAAATAAATAATAAAAATATTTTAAAATTTAAGAAACAATAAAATGGTGTAATATCTTGATTGTCTGTTTTTCTCACTAAATAAAAATACCTGGTAACATGGGACGATTGCAATTCTCTGATGGAAGAAATTGATAATGTATACAATAGCCAAGACTGGTAACAATAGACCAGATTTCTAGTACATTTCCAAAGAGAAGGTATGACTTCAGAGCCGAGAACTCTCCAGGAGAGAGTAGCTCTTTGTAAATGGAAGGGTAAATCTTAAAAATCAGTTTAGTCTTAGATCATCCCAACAAAGCTGGAAATTAGATTCAAATATCAAAAGAGAAAAAGAGTCAAGTGTTAGACAGAAACTCTTGGACTAAATTTAATAAGAATATATGTAGACTTTGGAAAGAAAGAGCTGATAAAACTATAAAAAATAAAGTCAAAAATAAAGCCAGGAACTAGTATAAACATGAAAAAATGTAGTGTAACAAATTTTAAAATTTTTATTTCTTAAAATATTAATTAAAATGTAAAAAATATAATGAGAAAGCAAAAACATAAAAGTTCTGAACTCTTCAAAGTATGCTTTGTTACCAATGTAAATACCAAAGAAGAGTGCTATGTATTTAAAGTATGTCTTAATTACTAGATTCTAGACTCTTTGTGAATCTTACATTGGAGTCATATATTCAACAATCCATTAATCTGATGTCCATTTATTTGCTTTTAACTAACAATCACAATTAATTTTGTCCCAAGTATATATAATATACTCTCTACATAATTTCCCATGTAAAGCTCACAGTGACTTTATGAGGTTAGCACAATAATTTCACTTTACAGATAAGAAATATATTAAGATAAGGCTTGTGGAAATTTAATGTTACCCCAAACTACACATTTGGAAGAAAAAATTTAAATGCAAATATCTCTTACTATAAAGCATGCCCTCTTCTAATCTTAATTTTTTTATTATTATCTGTGAGTCACTCACTATGTCAAGTCCTGATGATGAAATACATAATACATTGCAATATAATATGTAAAATATATATTATACTTTCAAGAAGCTTAATATACTATGACAATAATGTAAACAAATCCCTAAAATGCACAGTAATTGGCACCATACTAAGTATGCACACACAATTACAAGCAGGAATGGAGGATGAAGTAAGCCTTGCTTGGAGAGTGGGATGTCAGTAAAGTATGGTAGAGGGTGGTACATGTTATGAATCAGCTTGCGCTTGTCTCCTCTAATCTCCGTCTTGATATGGGTTTCCACTCTGTATGCTGTGAATATGCTTTATTACCATTGGGTAGTAAAGAAGTTGTTTTGGTCTACAGCAGGGCAGAATATAGCTAAGTGGGGAATCTAAACTGAATGCGGGGGGAAAAAGGCGAGAGTCAGGCAGATGCCATGGGGCTGCTAAAGGAGAAAGATACCAGAACCTTACCAATAAGTCACAGATTAATAGAAATGGGTTAATTTAGAAAATAAGAGCTTGCCAGGTGCTGGTGGCACATGCCTTTAATCCCAGCACTTGGGAGGCAGAAACAGCACATCTCTGTGTTTTCAAGGCCAGCCTGGTCTACAAGAGTTAATTCCAGGACAGGCTCCAAAGCTACAGAGAAA